>JABASI010003496.1:0-16344 GCA_019776505.1 Tomocerus nigrus
ACTTGTTCATCTTCACTCCTGCTATTAAACTAGAAAGTCAAAAGGCAATTTATGCTATTCAGAAATGGGGCGAAGTAATAATTATTGTCTGCCCTTAAATTGCATTAGTACTAGCCAATAATTTGACTCACGCCAAATGATATTGGATGATGAACAATAAAATAAGTTTGCATTCCACTCGTTATTGCAACTGGAATTATTGCAAGTAAGGTTCCAAGGAGTTTTCAATGAAGAGTGTACTTTTATTAATCCTAGAATAAGACCACTGACTGTAGTCTGCATATACAACTACCGTTGAATTGCTCAATAGTTCCTTGTTAAATACTTAAGATCTAACATTTCCATGTTGGCAAGAAAAGTGTGTGTGTGTGTGTACCACTCTCTAAGTAATTTTCCTCTTCCCATGTGAACTGTCAACACAATTCACAACACAGAGAACCTGTTTGCTTTATATTATAATAAAAACACATAATTTGCTGCCCAATTATTTCATGTAGCGCAGCAGAGCAAAACTTTTCAAATATCTGCATTTCATAAATGTAGACTTAATTATTTACTGTCACTGTGATGTACCCTCTACCACCCTACCGACTAGCGACTCTACCCTACCAGTGACAAAGTGCACACTATGTACACTGTACAGTGTTCACTACTTATAATGATTAATAATAAAATTATGTTAATAATTTTATGTCTTATTTCAAAGATTACAAAAGTATTATATTACCTATGCATTCATTTGCTTTTGACGCTTTTCGCGGCGAGATTTTGGCAGTTTTCGCAGAGAAGTTTGCGCGGCGCTATTACCGGATTTTGCATTGCGAATTGCGATTGGCGCTTTTCGTGGTTTAAGAAAAGGGGTTTAGCTTTAAGGAAAGGTACAGTTTACTTTATAGTTACCGTGTATTTTTTTTAATCTAGGAAAATAACTATTGTAAAAGTGGCGACAAATGTCAGACTCTAGCTTGACATGATGTTTCCCTTCGATAGAAATTCTAATGGTCATAATCATGCGGAATGTGAGGCTTTTCTGAAAATTATTAGAAAAACGTCTGCTGAGTCATAAGTTGTTGTATACATCTATTCCTTTTCTCTTCCTTCCTCTTTGAAAGCTTGGAAAACCAGTAAAGTCGGGAAGTTCTTTGTCTTGATTTCCCTGGTTTTGCCAACAAGTTTACCATAGTACATATTATGCAGATAGTTAAACTTATGGATGAGTATGTAAGATGAGATATAAAGTTAAGGCTTAATTCTCATCACAGCAATGCAGTCTGGTCTGCTTGCCTATAAAACTTAAAATGTTTTGTTATATTTCTTGGTTTCCTTCAGCTTATCGTTAGCTGCGGCTACGAAAATGGGATGAGCTGAATTGGCTCTGACTGACTGAGAGATCCACTGGGAAAAAAAGTTTCCAACGCCGGTCGGTCTTCGAATCCACGATCCTCTGTCCTCTACCCAACTATACTTAATTTAATTTGCAATGCTAAAATTGACCTTAAAATTATGATTGTGTGAGTGTGTTCGTATGTTTTATGTAGTATTATGCATGCGCTAGCCATTCTTTGAGGTTCTACCATGAAAAACATTATTATTATTTGACAGCTTCGTATGGCTATACAATTTTTGTATTATTCTAATGAATCAGTATGCATTATGATTACAGAAAACAACTATTTGAGAAACAGAACAATAATTATAAACGTTGAATGAAATTATGAACAATATGAACAATTTGAGTTCTTGAACTGGTGTTACCAGTGTGGATACTAATATAAATATTTATTTTGGTTGTTACTTGCCGATCTTCCTTTGAACCACAAGTAAAATGCATAATTTAATGAACTGTTATGAAGTATCAGTATTATGTATTATCAGAGACAGTTGATTATCATAGTGATGTTTTTGCCGGCTCTGGGAGAACAGTAATGCTAATGCTATTACTGTACATTGTGCCGACGACCTCTCACGGAGCAATGACTTAATTTAATTTGATTCTGTACGTTAGTCCTAGCTTTATTTTGTAGAAACTGATAAAAGGCAAAATGTGACAAAATAACTAAATGTCACTAACATAACGTCGAAATTAAGTCAACATTTGGTACCTACCTGTTGTTCATAAGAGTAATTAGTTACCTACTGGAAATAATACAGGTGTTCATCGAGAAAATAACTAAGCGTGCTTAACTTTTTGAAATATTGTGTAATAAAAGCATAATGTAAATAAAATGTGTAGATTTTTTCATGTTCCAATAGAAATGGTGAAGCAAGGTTGAAATGTAAATAGTGTCAGAAGGAAAATAAGATTGGGATGAAGATATCCATAAGGTAGTTCCAAATCAGTGCATGTAACAAAATCTAGCAACAATATCTTTAAAGATCAAGCGTACAGTGTACGCTGTACGCTGCACTATAGATGTTACTTAATTCTGCAATTCTTTCAAATAGAAAGATCTAAAGCAAGATCTGGTAGAAATAGGGTGCTTTTGCACAAGAGTTCTATTTGCCTTTCAATCCGAATAGATTTTCAGAATCCTGCATTTCTCATTTCATTCCATGTCGCCTATATACACAAAATATGCATCTTGCGTATCACTGTAAAAGTTTACTGCTTTTATAAATGTAGGAAAAGCTCCCATACTGAGAGGAATTGAGAATGTTGACTAGTAGAATTTAAAGTTGACATCGTGTCATGTCTTTGCATAGCTCAATCGAATTCAATTGAGCTCGACAGAATAGCTCGACTTCAAGTACTAGACTAGTAGTAACCGTGGGCGAATGCACCCGAAATTTACTGCGTTATAAATAGTAATTCCCGTTCTGGAATACTTACCATATTATTACATATAACGTCATATTACAGTACGAATATAATAATAGTATAGTTACTATCGAATGCAAGTCACATGGAAGGAATGTTATATCTCTGACAATTCTTGAGAAAATTACATTTCTCAATACTAATCTATTTAAAATATTCCCGTCCTGAACCTAATGTGTAGATTACATAAAAGCCGATTTACAAAGCGTACTCTCATGTAAAGTTATTATGGGAATAAATGATACGGGTCGATATGTACATAGGTATACTTCTTTCAAAAGCTAAAGCTGTTCTTCGCATCTACTCGTGGAGAAAATAAATTCTTATGCACTGATTACGTTCAGATCATTATAATACAATATTCTTTTCGGTTCCTTATTTACATTGGATATTGCAGTATTAGTTTGACATATTTTGGTTCAGCCTATGGAAGATCAATTTTAAAAAGTGCACATTTTTATTATATGCCTACATGAGCTCCAAGTACGTTTAAAAATTGTTCAATTTCACTTTTCCTTGTATTCCCCAACTCGTTTGAGATTGTAAAACAAATAGTGGCTCAGTACAGCTTATAATTTGTTTAACAAGAAGAGATAGAGTGATTTGCATGAATTAAATATAATAGATAATTTCCTTTTACGGCAGTGATTTAATATTACACTTTCGAAGTAAGTAAAAGCCTGTAGGAGAACATTTCAATTCAATAATGATATGTATGCGAGCATAGATTATGTGAATGATGTAAATGTCTTACTCTCCAATGAGTAAATATATTAGAGATTTTATGTGGCCATCAGAAAAATGGTAAATAATGACTGCTACTAAGCATAAGTAATTTTAAGTATCATACGTTTGGTCAAGTTGAATCGATCTGATTTTTATATTTGCATTGCAGTGTGACAGGCTCTATGCTCAGAAAGGAGATTAAAATGACTAGAAATTGTTAAGCAGTTTGCAACATGTCTTTAACAAGACTTGAGTGAGTAGGTAGCAAATCTTGCCTAATAGTATTAAGAGGAAGACAAACATAATTCAACTACTTAAAACGATTACAAGCCAGAAATAGTTGAATGCTTAGAACAGTCAACAGTCTCTGTGAAATTGTTTGAATAATTTGTATGCTATAATACAATTAGTACCTACGATGCCTAGATATAGATAAGAGCTATATAGTTGTGGAAAATATAACAAACTAATTTCAATAGTGGTTTAGACTTAACAAGGCTCATAGGTGTACGGTTTGAGAATGAGTTGGAAAGGTTATTAAACTGACTGCAAAGAGCGCGAGTGAAGAAATAGTATATAGAGATGAATTTGAGCCAAATTAAGAAAGATACATAATTCATGAGAGCCTACTTGAAGTTTGAATTGTAGTTGAGTGTAGGGAATGGGTTTTGCCATAGACGAGGAAGGAACATTGCAATTTTGTTGCGGAGTGCCTATGGTTGGTGGCGAAGAGTAGGAGACAAATGTATGCAATGCAGCAAATGCAATGAAAACTTTAGTTCACGAAAGGCAACTACAATTAGGACACGCACACAGGTGAAGCAAAGACAGCACAACTTGAAACTAATTCAAATTCAAATTAACATAAGTTGTAAATTCAAAGAACAAAGCGAAGCGGAAGGGAGATTTGTATTCAGAAATATTGAACACGGAAAACGAAGGGGAACAACTGGAAAAATACGTAGCCTACACACGCATTCTTCAATTTATATCTTGCTAAAAAGAGAGAGAGAGAGAGAGAGAGAGAAGTTGAAGATCTAGTACAAACTATGTACAATAATAACAAGCGGCAAGTTTCCGTAGTCGGTACTATACTATTGTAGTTTTGAGCAAATGGTATAAAATTCTGCATGATTTAACAACGTTGGTGATGGTGTTAGAAAGAAACTTTGCGGGCAAAAGCAAAAATTCAGTAACAATATTAAAAGAAATACGAACGTGAGTTACGGCAATTACTTTTGCATTTTGAAAGTGCACGTTTTTCGTTTTCGGGAAAGTATCTAGCTATGTGGTGGTAGTATAAAGTAATCCTCAGATAAAACGTACCTGTACTATTATTACTATTATTACAGATATTGAATGCCATAAACAATGTTTAGAAGCCTTATGTACTTTGTTTTTCGATTATCATAAGTTTCTTGTTTTACGCTCAACACTCGAGCTCATTCTTTGGCATATCCAGTAACTTACCAAATAATTGTAGCCATGCTACAGCACGTACCTACCAAATCTCCTAAAACCTGCACATCTACATTCTAGAGACTCTGGAGTAACTGATTGTGAGTTTGTGAGGTGCCTAAAGTTGTAGTCTACGTTCACCTAATAGGTAAGTACAGTTGCTCCAGGAGGAACTCGAGATTAGGCCGTATTTATTCAGCGTTGTTATTACTTGTCTACATCGTGCTAGGATAGAAACTGTAAAACCCAAAGCACAATACATAATGGAAGTAGACAGAAGAAAAGTAGACTGGATAGCATGCATGTGGTATTTGTTGATGGGAAATTACATTGAGACATGCCAATGTAATGCGAAGACTAGTCATCATGGCCATGGTCTGTCGTAATTCCTAGTCCTAGGCTAGGTAGGTGGTAGTGGTAGGATGTACTCAATTTAAAATCTCGCTTTTTGAATCTGAATTGAAGCTAATCCAGAGAATAATACAGTAGTGAAAAGCAGCCCACGAGCTCATAATTCATTTACACCTTCCCATTTACGATTTGAATAAAATTCTCATATCCTTGCCCACCAACGTGCAATCATGCATCCCTTTACACAGAAAACAGTGAACTTAGCATATTGTTTACGCATTTGCATGTATATTTGTTTACAGATAAGTGTAGAAGATGAGGCAACTCTCCTCCTTTACCTTCTTACTTTGAATTGATTGTGTGCCTGAACTTTCCTCTTATCTTGTCAAGCAACCTCAAAACTCAAACAAAGAAAAGTAATAAATAAACACAGTGTATTTAATGCAGCGAGACGTTTTTGTGGAAAAAGAACCGTTTGATAATTGTTGTAATGAATTATTTTCATATTACTATCTGTAGTACAAAGTACAACAAAAAAAGAAAAGAGTTTCTTCACAAGAAGATAACCTTTTCAATGCATTACAATCACAAGGCATATTTGGGTGTTAAAATATGCAGAAATATAATAGGAAATAATGCTACAAACATCTTTCCTGATACGATTATGCGGTTTTATACACGAGAGGACTATGGCCATTAGAAAATAACACATCACAACAGAAAACATTTAACAACACGGGGTGTACAACCCTATTTTTTATAAACTTGAACTTTTTGCACCTTCGCCTGCTTATCTGCTAATTTATCGTTTTAACACTCATAAAAGAGACCATTACAAAGGGACTGTTTGACAAACTAATGCCTCTGCTCACAGTCACAGGGAAAATTATTTCAACTTCGTGACAGAACCATTAGAAAAATCATTGCTGCATTTTGCTCGAATTAGTACTTTTCAGTTTACTACTGAAACATAGAAACCGCAAGCATAAATCACAGTCGCTGACAGAAACAATGAAACAAGACATGCTACCAGTTTAGTACAATTCCAAGTAAACAAAGTTGCAATTGCGGAAAACAAATCACACAGTAGTGGCTGTAAGAAAAGCGAAAATCTACTAGTGAAGTTATAATATATTGTAACATAACACCTTATTATGAACAATTTTTCAATTTTCAACTTTGAGAATGAACAAAGGAGTTGAGAAAATGGTTTTCTAGCACGCTTACCTTGCTGCAGAGAGAAAATGAGGGTTTTCACAGATGATTTACTAATTATTACACATGGCTTCCCTATATTACGTACAATTCATTGCCAATAAAAAACATACTGCGACTGGTGGAAGAAGAAGACGTATGGCCATGTGGTCTGTGGTAACCTTGCTGTACATTTTAAAATCCTCTTTTCCACCAAGAAAACCACATTAAAGATTTAGCCAATTTTTTGTAGCTTACTCCTACGCATTGCAGGAGAATAAATTTCACGCTATCTCGCTCTACTACCCGATTTTTCCATTAAAAACAATGAAATATTAGGGCAGGACTGGACTTCAAACGTGGAAACACAGAGCTAACACATTGAAAAGCTTAAGCAAAGCTTAAAAAGTAGACACGTTCTCCGAGTGTCTACATAGTGGCATTACCTAGAAAGTAAGAGAAAAAAGAAAGATTCATGTAAAGTAAAGTAAAACGCTTAAGTGTACAACTAGGCGTTGGCACTACGTTACATTACATCAAATTGTGTTATATTACAAGAGAGAAAGAGCAACGAAGCAGAGCAAAGCACAACGCACATGTTCCGCTATCTACGCGTCCTATAAACTAAAAAACTAGAATAAAGACAACTCCAAGTCACTGCAACAAAATAAAATAACACCGTAAAGGACAATAAAAGCACGCACTTACATCCCTTCACGTCTGTCTCACATAGACATAGACGCCTAAATGCCTCCACTCTATAGAGAGGGGGCAGCAACAGTGTGAAAGAGAGTTGCGAACGAGGAAGAAAAGAAAATAGTTACAGAAGCCAAAGGCAATGAGAGAAAGTCAGGGGAAGACGAGTCGCCTGAGTCGACATCCGAAAAGTCAACTCCACTCTCCTTCCTCAAAGCACGAGATCTGAGAAAGGAGATCAAGGAAATAGTGCCGGAGTGGGAAGGGGGAACTAAGAAATATTTTTCAATTCGAGGCAAGAGGATGCAGAGGCAATTTGAATGTAGGAGCTGAGAGACTTATTTGGAAGCCAAGCAAGTGACTGGAGTCATTTTTTCTATTGTCTTAAGTCCACCACGGACATTTTTCTTACGTTTCCTCTGGGACACTAGCACTATAAACTCAGTTTTCGTCTCTTGCTTAGCTAGGCACTATTCCTTCTTATATAAAATCCCCTACACTCTATTCACTACTATATATATAGCCACTACTGTACTATACAATGAACAAGAATTCGCTCTTCCTTATAGCTATGCTTTCACAAAGATCTTCTTCTAGTTCTTTTACTAGTTGTCGCATTGAATAAACGAGGTGGTTATAGGCCAAGCTCATGTCAGCTTCTACCCTTGGCTTTTGCTCTTCTATTCATAGTTTATATCTAAAACTTCATATTAATAATGTAGGTAGGTACCTATACATCTTTCGCTATTTATGAATATAAATCAACTTTTGCATTTAAATTCAGAAAATTTTTCCATTTTTTAACGATCAAAGCAATGAGATTACAGATTTCTTCCAAAAAGTATTAAAAATTCGTCACAAAACTAAACTATCGAATTGTAGTATACCTACAATTAGATATTCTTCCTATTACATTTACTAAAAAAAGTTTGCAGTCATATGTGGATTTACAATGAACAAGAATTAAGTAGCACGCTGAATTAAGTCAGACAGGCTAAAAAGTCGGCGTGAAATGCCTACACACGTAAAGGAGACTATTTTCTTCCATCTTAACATTATTTCAATCTACTAACAAACAATTACTGTTATAGAACATAACAAATTATGCTGAATTTGCAAAAGATCCCAAAGGCTGTAACGGCAAGAATTGTCATTGTCATACTCATAACTAAAGTAGGGTAATGTAATTTTTACTGCTGCTATTAATTCACTCGTTACTAGATGTAAGTATTCCATTTCTTTGTAATTTATGGCTACTTTTAAGAATTCTTGATAGTAAGCAAGAGAAAATGGTGCCAAATTCTTATTTGTAGATATTCAACAGCAGAAAAAAGCATACAGGGGAATCCAGTAAAATGCAATATTTTTTAAGAAAGTGGAAAGTAGAATACAAGGGCAAAAGACAGACAAGTGTGTAAAAAAATCCACCCAGAAAAAAATTACTATATTAAATAGGTACCTAGTTCTGTTTAATATTCATGAGTTTAGTATGTTACTGGAAAATAATTTGTCTTCTTCTTTTCTAGAAGACGACCGTATAGCGACCTTAAGGCGAAAGCACATAACAAACAAGCTTTTAAGCAAGATTTACTGCATCTGATCAATACTGTTACGTAATAAGATGAATTGGCGAATAAAAAATGAGATTACAGGAGCTAATCTTTCGACATTACTACTACTTTGTAGTATCTGTGCAAATACATAAAAGTGTTTGTATTATTCGCCAAAGTAGGTATTTTACATTTAGAAATTTCCTAACTGCCTTCGTCAGTAAGTCAAGTCAAATAGCTGAGAATCAGTTGGATATTTTCACTGAATTCAAATCATTCTGTAATAAATAACGTAGAACAAGTAGAGAGTTTCATGGACAAACGGTTCCCTGAAGTGAAGCAGAAAATACTTTCCAAACTACTTACAGATAGTAGCTATACTCAGAAATTGTAGTGAAGAATGCATTTCCATTACTGAAAGAAGATGTATGCATGCAATGCTGTATGCAAAGATAAGTTATCACTGAACAATAGCTATATCTACACGGAGTAGCCTATAGGCAAAAAAATCGCATTTATAAATTGCGTCAACAACTGGAGCGTGGTTCGGAAAAACAAAATATAGAACAGTGGGTAAATGTGCAAGCTTCCATGTATTTAAATGCATAGTTCATACAAAATGTAAGGATGTAATAGTAAATAATCCATTAGTAGTTGTGTCGCAGAATGAAAACTAGGTCACTTCAGCGGAGGTGATAGAATTCTAACTTTTCTTTCTCTACCACAGAAACCTAACTTAATTACATGCACAGGTTACGAAAGTTTTCAGAAAATAATTATCCAACTCCTGGAATGAAGGTTCGAACTGTTGCTGCCATTGTTTTAATTGGACCACCTGCACCTATGACATTTATGTAATGAATCATTATATTCAGGTGAGGAGATTGCTACACACTATAATGTATTAAACAGATTACTACAATACTCCATAGTCCATACAGATAACCCTTAAAAGCTTAAATTCATTATTATTATATCCAAACTTTTGACGGTCAAGGAGAAACGAATTTTAATTGTAATATTTTTAATTGGATGAATTTCTACTCAATCTTACTAACTCAGCTTTCGTGTTATGCTTCTTTGTAAAACAATGATAAATGAATTATTAGGGTGACCCATGGGTGACCGTATTATATAATGATTATATATTTGTAATTATAATGATTAGTTCCAATTAGAATTATTCCGTAATTTCAGTTATTTAGATAAGATACTTTCTGATAGATTAAAACTAATTTGAAATGCAGATCAAAATTGATATTCAAAAACTATTGATCTATCCTCTCTGTCACTCACATTAGTCATGCTGTTGTGTATTTAAAGTATGCCAAAAAATTTTGTGCTGGTTGTAATTGTAAATTACAAAAATTCAGAATAGCTTAGGTATTAGGTATGGTACACTCATGGTACACTCGTACCCTTCTTTTTATACATACGCTTTAATGTAGCGATACATGTACATATTATCATTTGGTTTATGTTTCTTCATCTGCATTTATCCACTTAAAAAACCTCTTTCGTTTTCATAAATAATTCAGTTTGCAGCTCTTAGAGAAGATTTGCAAATTCATAATCTGCATTCTTTTTACACTGCTATTATTTACCATATTCAGTTTAGCTGAGAATCCCGTCGGGCTTCTGTCTGACGCACACAGACCGCTGACTCATGGAAAATCAAAAGAAAGTTTACCACATTTTGCTCATCAATTCGCAGTTTCGTAGCAATGCTCAAATTATTGTACAAATAATCTCTTCGCAAGATAACAATAATAACTTAATACGCCAGAATGAAAGAATGAAGGACTGAAATTGTAACGCTGCGTGGCTGTTGTGTTTAGCCCTGGGAAAGATAGCCATCTGTTTACCATAATAATATTGAAATTAAAAATGCGGAACATCAATGCTATTGAATGACACTAGCTGTAGCAGTACTGTAATAAAGTGATCAGTGATTATAGGGAATAGCAATTAAATATTTCTGGAACTGTAATTGTTTATTTTCATTCTATTATCAATCCGGTACGCACATTGTAGTCAATTCTATTTTAGAGTCTCCTATTAGAAGCCATACTTTGCAAAATATGTAAGCAAGTCACTACAAGGAGTTGTGTAGTCTACAGAAGGAATGCCAAGCCACTTATTTGCTGCTTACTGCTTATCTATTTAGAAAGAGAATTAAAGCTTTCAAGTCATAGTTATATTATTAATGTCTGTTTATAGAGTGCTGAATGTTGTGTCATTCCAAGGATGAGGATTTAAATAGGATTTACTGTTGCTTTGAATTAGCTGGGTCGTGCAAGGACGCATTAACTGTGTGTTTATATGACTGATGAACGGGAACGAAATAATTGAAATCAAAATAAGAGAAATGGCTAAGACGCTTACTGTTGATTGTTTGCCTACATTCTTCGTCATCGCCCAGCACAATACTCAGGGAACTGAAATTGCAAATGTTAAAGACTCCTGCCAAGCCAAAACATTTATATACGTAGTTGGTAAGCATTTCCATCTTATGTGCACATGTAGTACGAATTTATGTTGATCTGCTCTTAAATGTCAAATGTCCTAGCGGAAATCTTAATTGCAACTCGTCTACATCCTAAAAGGCAAAGCGGTTCAACGTTCGGCGTAAAATTTGCATTACAGAAGAGTTGTTGCTACTTTTAACAGCTACCAAACTGCCTACTAGTAAAGTCCAGGGAATTATACATTGGTTTGCGCCATTTAGATATGGGAGAGTAACACTTAATATTTGTTGTTGTGTTAGTTAAGTACATTCATAGAGTTCTTCAGCGACTAAAACGTAAAGTAGTCCGTAATGTACATAAGCACAGCTTTGGATAGATTTGGCTTTTATTTTATTNTACATTCATAGAGTTCTTCAGCGACTAAAACGTAAAGTAGTCCGTAATGTACATAAGCACAGCTTTGGATAGATTTGGCTTTTATTTTATTTTCGCATTGCGTGCCGTCAACTTGCCTGGTGACATTTTCCATCAATTCAGTCCAACTTGCCCTTAAGAACAGTAATGCTTACACAAACTCGTAATGCTAAAACTTTAATTGAACCATTTCTGTTGTTCATCGCTTCCCTTTGGGCCATGCGGACTAACTAAGTAGTCACAGTCATACCACTCTCGAACACTAGGCCACTCCAATAAATACAGGATTATAAATTAACTTGAAGTTTATGCTAAAACTCATACGTAAGCCCCTATAGCATTTTAGGAATCTAATTCAATCCACTTTACTAATCTTTGATTGCCAACTATCCGAAGAAAACAAATATATAATTATATATTGGCAATACTTTGAGCTTATAGAGTTTGTATATAAAATATACTTCACTACTTACTCATATCATACATGTTATAGTATGTGAGCATAAATCTAAAACGCAGGCAGGCATACCTACTCTATGGTCATCATCAGCATTCTTTGAGTAAGTAGCTATGCTATGCTATACCAAGATTATAAGCTTTCCAATTTGTAACGTCGTACTTGTTACTCCTACAGATTGTGCGTATATGTTAAAATGTTATTATCGTACCTGTGCCTGTGCCATTTCCATTTCTATTAATGAGCTATGTAGAATCTCAAAAATAAGGCATTTGTATTGACTTTCGGGAAATGACGGCTAAAATGATTTTTAATTACGTTTTTAACAGAGTGCGCCGCTTTGCTAATAATTATAATAATTGCTGTTCAATACGGAAAGTACCCATATACCAATATAGTAGGTTTTTAGTTCAAGTAGATTTAGATCAGCAAAATATTTGCAAGTACATTAGCAAAACGTAATACATGTAGGCAGGAGGTATACCTATGTATATAGACGTTTCTGATTAATTTTGAATGTAACAAAAATGAGTTTAGCAGGTTTTCCTAGTCTAATATAATACGCAAAATCATTATACTTAAGGCTGTGCATAATGGTAGGTAAGTTACATGTTATCCATTCTGTGCCATCTGTGCCCATTCCTTCCTGAATGAAACACTATCTTGGTTTCCAAAATAAATTGATATATATTATTGACAATATCCCTATCAGTCATTTGTATGGTCTAATATAATGCAGCATTGCCCTGTTTTCCAACGCAATTAATCGACAACGATGAGAAGTTACGCAGTTGAAACTCAGACTGACCAAAACAAAAGAGAATTACTTAAATGGAAACGTGAAAGTGAAGAGTTGAGCGTTAAATGAAAGAAATGAGTTTTATGGCACTGTGTACTGTAGTATATGATTGCGTAACGTAGAGTGGTATACTAATCTGTGCTCGACTCACTAACTATGATTACGAAGATGATGATGATGTTCTCCTTTTGTCTGTAGCTATTTAACTATTATGGGCGTACGTGGTGGGGTGACAATGGTAAATAATCAACTCGTCGAGTAACAAGTGTGGTTAATAAACGTAGAAATAAACACAAATAGTTGAATTGAGAATAATGAAAAGGGGAACTATTTATTTAACCGTAAATAAGGATATTTTTAAGTGAATTACAAATGCTTTTGTGCTTGACACATCCAAAAGCGGGATTCCTTGATGAGCAGGTATTTTACCTTTGCTGTCGTAAGGAGAAGAACCAGGAGTCGACTGACTCTGTCATTTCATTGTTGACAGGTATTTTCATGCACACCACATAATCTATGTACACAGGCAGGTAGCCTATTCACATTCGGTATAGCAGAGCAAGGCATGCAATTTTCGTGGTAATAGCTATAGTATTATACATACTGGGACTTCCTATTAGGTGAATGTCCCTTTGTTGAGTACGGAGAGTTGTGGAGGGCTCCTTCCGTACTCCTGGAAAAATTATCATATTTAAGCTGGTGCTTACACATGATTTGGGAGTAAGGGTTTCTGGAGTTGGGAATTGGGTCAGCGACTGTATGAGACTTGGTCGGCTGTAGCTACGTATTTTGTGACTACTTTTTGGCGAGTAATCGTGTGGGTAACTGAGGGTTAAATTAGTGAGTGGTTAGTAAACGCGCGAGTTACAAATCGGGATGACCTACTGAAAAGATTTGCGTTGTGTGATCCTGAGGGTAATGCTCGTCGAAAGTATTTCGAATGGAGTCTACTAATTTGGCCACTTCTAACTCAGTGTCTATAAACTGGACTGATAAATGTACAGTGGTGGGCGTGCCTGACGAAAGTACAGAATACCATTTATTTTCCGAGGTGGCTACTGTGTCTACTGCGCTTTTGACTAGTTCAATTAGCGATTCTCTAGTAGCTAACTCACTATATACTTGGAATTGTTCGACTCTGAGGGTTAAGGAAATTGAAAATTTCATTTTAACAGGTGTAAGTCGATGAGCATTTTTAAATCGCGTATGAGGTATGAGAGATGCTCTTTTATGTAGATTTATGCAATATAATGTGTTTATGCAGCTCAGCAGTCACACGCTTTATGATTTGGTGAAATGACCTGCAATGGGTAGCCGTGGATCGTGGTTTCAATTTCCACCTTGTGCGGAGAAACGTATTGTATCTATAACAGTTTGAACAGCTACTAGAAAGTAGTAAGTAAATGCGTTTACCGTGGTGTGGTTTACTTTATTTGCGGCCTACTGTTGGGATTCGACTCACTTGACAGAGTGAATTATTTATACTTCCATATAATATGCAACGGGAGAAGGTATGTGATGTGCTCACAAGCTATTTTGCCGGCTAATGAAATTTATTATACATAAATTAGTACACTAATTGTTGCAATATGAAGTATTTTTTTAATCGTTAGGCGAGAGGCTTTACTTTAAATGAAAAGTAGGTAAATTAATGTTTCATCAGTACATGGGCATATAATAATAATGTTATTATGAAGGGACATCGACTGGAGGCAAACTAGGTGTTATATTATGCTCTATCATAGATATAATAGAAAAGCAAACAACTTTGAATTAGAGTGTAGGTAGTGTAGTACTGATGAAGTTACGAAGGTATAATAATACGACTCTAGGTACTAAAATCTATGAGCAGTTATGATAATATCTTGCTGTATTATAATAGGTTTATAATTGAGCAAAAAGAATTGAAGGATGAGACGAATTATTATTATTCATTTGCATTGGAGTCAATGCAACCAACTTATGGGCGAATGTAGGTAGCTATCTATAATAATACGATGCAGTGGGCTAATACCTAATAGCAGCGGGGATAATAATATCTTAATAGTTATTATTATTTGCTTAGGATTTAGCAGAAAGAATTAAGGAATAGTCTACGATCTTGTATTATATGTTACAGGTATAAATATAGGTAGCTATATTATGATAAGCGACTCTATTCGTGCTAAAACCTATGAGTAGCTGTCATAATATCTTGTTAGATATTATTATGCTATGAGGTGAAGCCTATTGCAAGGACGTGAAAATGGAATGGCACATATAATATTTATTTACATTAGTGCGGATACAGCTATTGCACTAATAAATGCAGAGGAGTAAATATTTACTAGCATGACATGAGCAGCCTGAAACACTAAATACAACAGAGGCGATAATAATATTTGTTATTGTTGTCGCGGGTTTTGTGTATGCAAACAGTAGTGCAGGTAGGGATACCGTTACGTGGGTAAGTGACTAAGATGACTATAGGCAGTATAGGTAAGCAATAGACACTAATAATATTATAGCATAAATAGAGAAGGATAGATACATGTGTGCAACTAATTTGTATTATTGCATGGCATGAATAACAATAACAAATGCATGTGACTGACTGAGATGCAGTGGAATGCGAGTGAATTGTTGTATGCTAGACGTTGCATGCAAGCGGGATGAAAGGAGGCAAGTGAGTTATTTAAATAAGCTTACTGAAGTCTTTCGGCAGTTTGCGGATAAGACTTTTTATTAGTGACCTATGTGTCTTATTATTCCTGTTCCAGAGACTGCAGCTGAGAGTGTAGGTAACGACAGCAGGTAAGAAAGAAAATTAAGCCGCTAGGTATACTATATTGTAGCATAAGACAATCAAAATTAACATTACATACATAAATATTGTGCATTTAAGTATTGTTGACGGTTGGGGATAGCTTGGGTTGATTGAACCAAAAGAGAAAGGGAGGCAAGAATATTATTATGCTTCCTTTGTTTTAGATACACAAAGGGAGTAAAATAATTCGTAATTTCAAATCAAAATGTTGTGAATACTTTAAAGGCTGTTGATTAAATAAACACGGGGGTAGGATAATTAAAATCATGTAGTTCAAATGGAGAGTACTATACTTGGCCCGACTACTTAACTAAATATTATGAGACATAGGTAGGTAATTGGATGTAATTTAATATATTATATGTGGTTAAATGTATAAATTTAAATACAATATTAAATTGTTACCAAACCCTTTAGTTTTTTCCACTATGTAGTCCTTCGTACGGAGATCGTTCCTCGGAGCTTGAAAGAAATGAGTTTTATGGCACTGTGTACTGTAGTATATGATTGCGTAACGTAGAGTGGTATACTAATCTGTGCTCGACTCACTAACTATGATTACGAAGATGATGATGATGTTCTCCTTTTGTCTGTAGCTATTTAACTA
>JABASI010003497.1:0-16338 GCA_019776505.1 Tomocerus nigrus
AACGATTAAAGGGAAAATTGCTTTATAGCACCAAGTATCAAATATCCATGTAAATCGCCGTCGTCGATGCGATAGAAAGAATGTTAAACGCTAAGATCGTGCAACGATAATTTTTTTTACTTTACATTATGGAACAATGAATTGGGAGTTAGTATTGGACGTTGGTAGTGATATGGTTCAATGGATTATCTTTTGCTTTTGCTGTTGCAGTTCTGCTATTTTATTATAGACGGGACGGATGGGATGGTATAGTATATGATAATTGACTTACATATTTAGGTGCATATTATATACCATTACAAGGTATGTACGCGCTTAGCATAGTATGTGTATGGGGCAATGATGCAAAAGTTATTGTTAGTTCTTGAGCTTAGTGATGTAAAAGTGTTCGCATGAATTCCAGTAGGTACCTGTGCTTGCTTTTCAGCTTTTATAGCTTAACATTGGATGAATAGCTAGGTGTCTTCTCGTATCTAAAGAAGTAATTTCAGTTCAATTCAGTTGAGTTGGATGGGCGGATTGGAGGGATGAAACGTGGAAAGTGTATTTCTATTGTGATTCTGACGTATCTTCAAAGTGAATAGGACAGAGTCAGTGCCTTGGGAAAGGAAACACGTGCATTTCTAATTCTACGAAAACTTTGTCGGTAAAAAGGCTTGTGTCATTCATTATTCGGCTATTTGCGCTACACTTGCAAATGATTATGCATTACACAGTAGAATGATGGTGATGGTGATACGATTTGTAAATAATTCGGAAAGAAGGTTTTCCTAAATTTAGGTTGCAAAGAGATAACATTGCCGTTCGTGTTCTGTTTTCCTGATGTGTTGTGTTGTCTGATAATGAGAATTCTAGTTTTTTCTGGAATGATTAGGATTTTTGCAGGAGAGCAGAACTCCTTCGTGGATTGAAAGAGTTTTTGCAAGGTTCTTTAGGTATTTTATGCATAGGGAATGTTGATATTGATGTACACGTTGTCGATGAAGTGAGAAAATAGTAAAACAGCTGTTTGCTCCAAGAAGTTCAGAGACTTTCTAATAAATCTTAGAGTTCTTCATTCCAGAATGCAGAGTTGAGCTAAGGTATCTACAAGAAGGATCTGCTGCATATTTATGCAAGAAGCTTTACTAATAGACATTGCTCTAGAAGAAACAAGCAAAAGTGCTAGTCAATCCCTTGTATTTGTATACAGAATACTAATGCATTGCAAACGACTTTGGCAATAAATTTTCCGCCTTAGCACGGAACTCATTTTCTTGCTCTTTTCCGACTTGGCACGCAGAGAAGAGGGAAGACAAAGCTAAAAAACCAAATGTGTTTGAATTGAAAATTGAATGGAGGAAGGTGGAAGGAGGCAATGCCAGATTATTCTGGATTCCTCGACTATTTACTATACTTCCTCGGATAGCCATTAGTATTCCCAAGAAAGCATGCCGCCAAAACTCAGGAGGAATTTCATTGCACTTCTGCCTGCATTACGTCTATCGGTTTCTTCTTTCATTCAGCTCTAAAATGTATGTATACAACTAAACATATAACATAACATATTTTATTCTAGTTTCCTCGGTTTTACTTATATGGTATAGTATTATTGCGTTGCTATTGCTAATCTGATCGTGATGGATATTCAAGCATCTATAACAAACTATAAACTGTAACCAAGAACTTAGTCAGAGAATGAATGCTAATAGCTTTTCCCAAATATTCTTGCCTGGTATGTTAAATTTTACTCTGAACAGCTTTGTACATAAATAAATACGTTGTATGATATCCTGAGTGCAAGAATTTTGTCTGTAAACATGATGTGTAACAGCTTTCCATCCTATAAATAACGAATTGGGGGATTGATTTAGTTTTTGAGAGGATTCTTTACGTAATCGAGCATGTCGTGTTGTTGAACGTGGGAGGAACTTGAAAATAAAGAAATGTACATCGGTCACTCCTTTTAAAATTGGACATTGAAACTACTAAAGTGTATTAAGGAGGTTTAAGTTTTAAATAACTTCTGGCTGTCATGCAATAGAGAATGTCATGCTATATTCTATACCACACGCAATGATAAAGTCTTGAACAGGATAGAACATAATTGTAAATCATTGTGAGTACAGAAACTTTATAAGAGTTTAAAAGTTGTAAAAACTATTGTGAAGAAAGGAAAAAGTCTGAGAAAGGAAATCCTGGATTTATTTATGACACTCATTTATTTAGTTTATAGTTTAGTGTTAACTTAGTCGTTCGTTGATTGAGAGGTTCGTTTAGGTTTTGAGTCAGACTTCGGTTGTCTAATCTTGTCTTGTCGCATAATAACATTAAATTTACAGTAGGTGATTGTGGGAAAAGAATAATTCAAGTTAAAGCCCCTTCGCTCCAGGGTGAGCACTACACAGGATGTTCAGTACTTAAAACTTTTTTCTCTTTCTCCTTCGACAAGGCTTCTACTATTACAACCTACAACGTTGTTGATGAAACCTAGAGCGTATACTATAATATACATTTAGGCATATATAAAACGCTGAACAGATAAGTATGGAGATGATCTTGTAGTAAATATATTATTTGCGTCAGTAGACAGCTAGGTAGGTAGTTTCTAAATTCGTGTTCTTGTGTGTGGGTGAAGGAAAGAGGCTAATGTACTTTAGAAGAAGGAATAAAGAAGAGTGTTGAAACCCCATGGGGAGCTTTATGATTAGGTCCGGCGGGGAATATGGGAAAGACAGTGATAAGAGGACCAGAGAGCGAGTAGACTCAATTCGAACGAAACTAAAGTAAACTACTAGCTAAAGTAGTCGTATGTATTCTTATAGCAGATCTAAAAGGGACATATACAGCAGTTCCAGGCACAATTGATGTTTGGAAAAGCAATAATCCTATCCTTTGCTAAAGTAGTGGAGGTTGGGCAAGTTATCCTTCTTTTTCGTGGACAAAGCACACTGTTAGTGGCTAAGGCACTTTTCTCATGTCAATTTATACAACTTTTCATCCCTATCCATCTATTTTTGTCTAACAGTCTATTTTCTGTGGTTTCCTATACTATATAAACCTAAGTATCTCTGTAGACATTACATTACTTATAGGACAAATAATACAAGAAAGTGACCAAGCTTTTCCCTCACAAACCATTATTTTATTTCTTATAACAACAGTTCAACTATAATCTACTCCTCCCTCTACTCTCTGTTGCTTCAATAGTTTTCACTTTATTCTTCACAAGTAAGTTGGGAACTACGAAAACCCAATTTAGACGTGAATGGAACTGTGAACAAAATAACAGCAGTAGTAAAGTCAACTAGAAAATAAAGATACCTCTATGCCCAGTTGTACTTAGACATTATAGTTAACAATAACATGATCTTCTATGTATAAGACAACTAACACAGTAGCACTCATGCTTGCTAATTCTAAAACATATTATTTATTGTGATCTGATCCTCTACTACAAGTTTAGATAACAATAAACTTGTGCCCCAGCCCGCCCATAGCCTACGCAATCTCAATTCCAATTATTTTTCTCAAAATTGGAAATTTTTCTTCAGAAACAAAAGTAGAGAGCATGTACCGTACAATGATGATGACGTACGAACAAGAAATCAGATTTCTGTGTTTATGTACCAGTATATCACAAAACTATGTTTATAAACTAAACCTATATATAACTGTATCTGAAAATACAATATACCTAGATACATCATAAATCATAATAGGATTTCTTGAGTGTATTTTAGTCTAAAGTTAGGTTAGTAGTTACTTATGATATTACATCTATATTTTACTTTCCCTTTTAAATTCCTTATTGTATGTATGTACCTACCTACATAGCTTACAGCTTATTTCTTTCTTCTTTGCACCACTTAACTTCTTAGTTCTTGTATTGTAAAACAGAAAATAGAGCAGTAGCAATTCTGTGGTAGATGAGCTAAAGCAAAGGAAATTGTTGGGAGGACCTGAATTTGACAGTGGGCAGTAGTAGATTTCTGATTTCTGTTCTTTAATAAGTCTTTATGCTGCTTTAGAACATTTTCATTCCTTCCCCTCCAGAATATAAGTCGTTGCAAAAGTCGTTGTTTGTTATCAGTTTCCTACACAGTTGTCAGGGACAGGATTCTAGGTCACTGATGACGTGAATTGGAATTGGATTCTATGATTTCATTCGAGAGAAGTCTAGACTTGGGAATCTGCACAAAAATTCCTTTTTTCGGGAGTGCATAATATAATGTTGATATATAGCGAGATTAAAAAATACGTTGCTTCTCTACGATCATTGAGAGCTACATTTATAAGGTTTTCGTTATTAAGGAAAAATATTACTTCTGTGTCTGCTGTTATTACCTAAGGATTTGGTAACTTGTAAATGTAGTGTATTAGAGTGTAGACGAAACTGTGTTGATTTTTTCTTGTTGCATGTTGTGAATCCTAATAATATTATTACACCTTCGTAGAATCTCATGAACGCAATTGACAATTTATCAGCACAATATAATTAATTTGTAGCACAATGTTCAATAGATTGCTATTTTGTATTTTTCGTAATGGTAATGTGGTTTTGCTTTAAGTACTTTTTTGTTATTGCACCTTTGGGCTTCTGTGATCCCAACAATTATTTGGTAGTTACAATCAGGCTATAACAAGCCAACTCCGTTATGTTTGTAGTTTACACTGACATATTGGAGTAAATAGACAAATATCAAATTAGAACAAGGATTGTAAAACAAGTAGTTGTGTAATCCTCCCCTTGCTCCTTATCACCGATCCGTAATATCTACGAGCAAAATCTGTGAGAAAAATACTTCTTAATGGTCTGAGGGCATATATTAATAAGAAGCAGCAAGAAAATCATATGAAACGAGAATAGTTGAGTTGAAAAATGTGAAGATACGTCAGATCAAAGGAGAAATGATGGGCATATGATATCAGTAATTCTAGTAATAAATGAAGATGGGTTAGATTAGTTTGTATACTCATCTATCTTGTATATCAGGTGTTATATGCTTTCAAGGATAAATTGTCTGTATGCATTAGTTAAGATGAACTGATTAAAAATGCGAGGGTACAAATAAGTTCGAGTGTTTGAGCAGAAAACAGAACAAACTACAAAACTAAAATGTTATTCATGCTACGGATTTTAAGTAATAGTAATTTCTTTTGGCATAGCTCACATGATATGTGCATCTTCTAAAGCGTAGCACCCACTTATAATATTCATGGTAGTGTGTGGTGTGTGTAAAATCTGAAATGGATGAAAGCAAGAGATGAGAGTTGAATTAGTCTATTAATAACGATAGCAATTTACAAGTGTCTGAATGTATCTACAAAATAAATGAAGTAAAATTGGAGAGAAAAGATGTGCAGCAGTACTTTCTGTGTGTGTAACTAATTGGAATGTGGGTGCACTGACATGCGAATATGATTTGATTTGAAACTTAGTCACATCTGTATTAAATTAAATATTTGATACTTTGTCAAATTGGTGGAGAAGCAATAATGGTCTCGCCAACCGACACGAGAATACATATATCCAGCTGTGTGTGTGTGGTGCATAGATTTAAACTTATTACGCCCAATTACCTAGAGCAGACTAATGTACCACAATAAAAATGTGTTCTATGCACTCACAGTTGCTATACTCTGATATTATTAGGATGAAAAGATTTTTGAACCTACTTTTACAATTAAATTACTAGAGACTAATTTGATAAGGCCCATGTACAAATTACTCTCACTAGGTAAGCAATTTGTATAGAAAGATTCTGAGGTTAGTGTTCGTCTGGGAAATACTCATCTTGAGAATTTTTAAACGTTTTCATAAAAGGTTTCTGTACTAATAGCAGTGTAGCACATAGGGGGATTTTTTTATAGCCGTTAATATTTGTAAGTGGGATAGGTACCGATGTACCTAAAATGTAATGTGTACTTAATTTAGTTGATTCTTCGGTAGTAGACAGTTGTGTAGTTACTTAGCTATTCTATATTAGGAAGGAACGTGAAGTAAAAGCTGATCTTGTATGTACTTAAGCCACATACTAAAGAAACGATAGGGTTCAAAAAATAAATGCAATAATTGGAGATAATGTATCTCCTGTGGCTAGGCTCTGTACTTTAGTCCACTTATCTTATATTTTTCTGATTGTAAGTCAATGTAATTTTCTTTACTGACTTAGCTTGTGTTAATAAATGTTCATAGACATGCTTTAGCTAGCCGTAACATAAAATGTACAGCACTCTTATATATTGAATCTCTATGGGGCTGCTTTAGGGGAACTGATTTAAAGATAGTATACAGTGTAGTTTAACTTACTGTACCTAATGTAAGAAATCTATTTCGACTCAGACTCACTCAATCATCTCATTATGAATGCTCTGCTCTGTTGTCTGTGATGTGATAGTTCTTTCTGGGTGAAATACGAACGAACATAATAACACACATGCAGAAGGTAGCTCGTGCACTCCCTGTATAACACTGCACTACTAACAATACATAACAATCTTAATTCAAATGGCCATAGCTAAATCAAAAATGCATTGAGCTGTATTTGAAGCATAAGTCTATATACTTATTGCCAACAAGCTAAAGTTATATTTTAACGTGTTAAGGTTGTAAGAGTCTTTATATACACTATGCTATATAAGAATATATTAAGTATACACATACATGCATAAGTTGAAGAAAGATAGGGCAGTGATAAAATGTAATTCAATAATGCAACGTAATGTAGTCCCTATCTAACATGCATCTTTGCTAGAAAATAATACTGTAACACTGAGTTGAGTTAAGGAGCAAGTAAATATATTTATACTGACCTGTTGTAATGTACCGTACTGCATCGTTTGTAATGTAATGCACCTCTTTTTGCACTAAAGTACCTAGGAGTATAGATGTTAAGTTAGTATAGTATTCTCTAATACTAATGTACTTATATATTAATTCAACATTGGTCTGCAGAAAAGAAATGCCAAGAGTCAGTATGACTTTGGTTTATACAAGGCTTAGTTGATTAACAGTAGCATTGGACATTAATCTTGGAAAATAAATTCAATTACAATTCATTTATTATTGGTGAAAAAATATTAATTCCTTATTATTTAGTCGTGAGTGTTTTCGTGTTTTCCTTCTATCTGTCCCTGACTGTCGCTTTATTAGTGTCAATAAATGTGCTACTACGTTATATAATCTAAAGTTGTTGGGTAGTTTTGCAGTGTCATATTGTGATAATGTTATTAGGGAGTGGAAAAGTTGTTTAGGCCACCTAAAATAGAAATTGCATTATAATAACCATCAATAGTGTGGCGAATGGATTCGGGTTATAGAGCTAATAAAGCAAATGGACGTATTTTCTTCGATTTCCCTCGAGAAGAGAATTTTATTAGCGGACTAGCTTTACAGAAAAACAGTTAAACGTGTCTATTCTAGGACAGCAAATGATACTACAGTAAAGTAGTTGTGTAATAATAAAGTTCATTGCAAATGTATGCTATAGTGTTAGTGAATGATAACTGAAATGTGGGAATAAAATTTTACTGCATAACATAATACTAGCTTAATAGACTCAAAGTGTAGATATAAACATTTTAGTCTAGCTCTACATTGGTGGACTTGAGATTTTTGGAGCAGATCAAGTCAAACCGAAATAAATACTATGTTGCTAGTGATGATTTATTATTTCAACAGTTCAATGTAGTAAGTATTTTATAATTGTGACATGATCGGTTATTACACGTCCAACTTTCAATTTATGTTGTGTACGTTCCACAAAGTCTGTTTCTCCTCAAAGTTTCCACGAATATAAATCCTGAATTCGACGAAGGGTTATTATAGAATTACACATTGTGCTGTATATTTATATTTATATTTTTTGTGAAGAATAACCACTGAGCTTTTCGCATAGTCCGTTGCTCGTAACCTCGTCCTGCTCTGTGAAATGAGATGCGGGTAGGCGTTTAAGTATGAATAAACAATAATATATTATTTACACAGCCCTGTGCAATGCACTAGAATTTAAATGCCTTGGCATGCATTTTCCCAGTTGGCAAACTTACAGTGTGTTGTGTTAAGAGAATTATTAGTTCCGTCTCAGTCAGTTGGCTGCATGGGCTTTAAATATGAATTTATCAATTGAAAATAATATAAGTAGGATTTTATATCCAGAGCAATGTGTGTGACTCATTTCATCTGTTCATATCCTTGGATTGTATTTCTATTTCTGTGCTGACGTTTTGTTGTTCTCATCTGACAACTGTGAATTGAGTGAAGAGATTTGAACCGCCCATATATGTAATATTATATTACTACAGACGTAGGTAGTTGGGTGGCTTTTGTCCTATTTTACATTCTGTTTTCCCTATTTTGTTCACATTTCAAATTACGGGAATGTTTGTTCCTTTCTTTGGAATTCATTTCAATTATTTGCCTCTCTCTGTCAGATCATTATTACCTTTGTATACTACATGTGCAAATTAATCTCATGATTATCATATATGGAACAATACAACAGCAACAACATCAACAAGGATCCATTCCAACACACTGAAAGAATTAAATTATCTCTCTAGTTTATTTTTTCTCAAACATAGTGATATATGTTTTTACGCAGTCATGTCATAAATGACGTTTGTGAATGAGAACACAAAGTATACACAGAGTGCAACTTTGTATTATTTACATATTGCTACGCTATAAAGAGTAGTTACAAGAATATAATGACTGTTTGCACTAGAATTACAATTGTTTTCTGTTGATTTTAATGTGAAGTGACATGAGTGAGGTTACAATGTAAACTTCTGACGCAAATGCTCGGCTTTCAATAGTGTTCAGGGTGTTTTTGACCAATTTTAATTAACAGTCCCTACTTACGTATTCATTTCATTTATGATACCCTACTGAAGCTACAACCATTTATTTCCTTTGTCATCTACGATGGAAGATTGGATTTGGCTGGATTTTGAAACAGAGGATGAGTATGTGATTCCAGCAATTTCTAACATTTTTAGCATGCACAAATAATTATAGCTTACCTTACTTTTGAACCGAGAATCACATAGGTAAAAATAAAGGTGGTCATTTTATTGACAGTTGTTACCGTTATCAATTGCAATGTAATATTGAATGTGTGAAATGTCCCTGTTTATTAAATGTAAATCAACAACATAGCACATCATCAGTGGAAGTGTGATTGAAATGTATTTTTTATTTGTCTGGTCTGGGTTACAGAGATGTCATATGTGGTAGAAGCGTAAAATCCAGTATATATCTCAACTGTACATATAAATTATATGAAGTCATAAAAAGAGCATGGATCCAATATTGACGTATGATGTAGAAAACATGTGTATTTTTGAGTTTCGATTTCATGGAACAGATTGAGCACATTCCAGGGCTGTATTTTCATCAATAGGACATAATACTTTTTAGAGAGATGCATCAAATACATTCTGCTATCTGTTGTGGTATCCAATCTGGTTCAATCTATCTGACAATAAGCCTCCCCTTAGAATTCAGTCCACAAAAAACGCTGTTGGAGATCCAGTTTCCTATTTGATTCAGATCGTATGGTTGGAAACCCTACATATATAGTGTCATAGTAGTAGCTAGCTTGATAGTTTGACTTTTGGGACTTGGTTCGGGTTCCTCTTGTCAGCCCATTGTATTTCAGTTGATCTCCTATACTATAATACAAATACACAGTTATCACATTATTAGATATACTTATATGTATTTATGCGCACATAAAATCATCGTAACGTACCTACCTACCGCATAGTACGTTATCCACTACTATAATATTATACGAATGTATGTGTACAAAATTGGAAAGAATGGAAAGTAAATAAAGTCCAATATATCCATCAGTATTTCCTGGAGAGGAAAGTATTGAGGATTTTCAGATAATAAAAGAATGGAGGAATGAAGGATGAAAAAGGGAGGTTAAACCTAAATGAGCGTTGTATAGTGCAGTAATTTTCTATGTTCTATTGTATTAGGAGATTGTGATATGAAACATAAATAACCACGTTGATATTGTATCAACAGTTCTATTACGTATACTTTGTTAGGATTCCGTTGAACCAGGAGGAGTCCAAATTTCGTTGCTCATACTCCTGCCCTGTTGTAAATTATAAATTATGAACATAAAATGTAGATCAGGCGAAGGTGCTATGGTGTGATATGGTAATAATTTTTGGGAACGTAAAGGTACTTACTATACACCATATAATACTAAGGTGTTTATCACGAGAGTGAATAAGCGTTAAGGCTCCTTTTTGCTTTAGTCTGTTATGTTATAAAACATTGCAATGCACATGGACATGGCTAGATGAGTAACCTATATGCTTATACCACTACAAAGTTTACAAAAGCCACAGAAAGAAGATTCACAATCACTTTAGGAAACATTAAAAGGTAAAGCTTGAGGCAAATCTCTTCATGGCACAGTTCAGTCACGGCGTGGCGGTTGGGGTGACATTCTCATGTGCCCAATGTAATCTTATAATATAATACACATACCTAGGTAGTTATGTGTATGGCTACATCATATAAATAAATATGTATTTGTATCTGTATGTAATTTTGTTTTGCTGTTGGTGCTTTGCTTTGGTTCATTCTCGTTTGACATGGCAGGGTTTCATGAAAATTGGGATCTTATATATTTGAAACTTATTCATTCAACAAAATCTCAATACTCGGCAGTATTTTATTTGGTGGTGCTATACGTAGTATGTGTATGGGGATAAATATAATATAGTCAACTCCAGCTCTACTACACAAGAGCATGGCAATGGATATTCTATTGTAAGCGTAATTGAAATGCTTACTTTGTGTTCATAGCGGAGTGTACATCTGATATGGAGCCCAGCTCGGCTTTAACTCATTGCCAATAGAGAGAATCTCTTTTCTATTGTGTATGGATATGTATTCTATTACGAGTATAAAGCGCTTAGGAAATATTTAGAGAAAAAACTGAATTGAATGCAACTAGGAGTAGAGTAGTAGTAGAGATGGAATATATGAGACGAGCTGTCGCTCCCTTCTTGCCAGTTAGTCATTGTGACTGTAGTGTGACGGTGGACTTGGATCCTGATGCTGTGTAACTGCAACGTTGAGCACATTGCATTGTCATATCCGTCTCCGCAATCCTTAACAGATCTTCAGTTCGATGTGTGTATAATGGGGATTTTGTGCACTGAGTTCCTGTCTTCTAATCCAGTGCACATTGTCCTTGTGTCAAGAAAAGGGAAAAGTAGATAGACATTTAACTGACATTTTCGGTTAAAATTCTCTACTAGTCTCTTCTTTTAGAAATCGGAAACAAGGCAGCCAAGAATTTTTTTGTTAGTTCGTTATAACTGCATCATATGTAGACTTGTGAGTGTATTTAGTATTCTGTGTACAGAGCCTACAGAAAATTTGTATTTTTACTTGGTGAACTTCAGCTTTCATTATATACAGTCAGTGCCTATTTCTTTTATTACAGTGGAAAGTGACAGCTTGCTTTTTATAACAAGCCCATGATTTTTGATGAAACAAGTTCACTAAAACATAATTATGATAGTAGCTGTGTGGAATCCTACTGTAGTTTACTAAATTGTAATGCAGCTCCATGGATCTAGGCAGAAATCAAGATTTCCAAGGTTTGATTTGCATTTTATTAGCCAATTCTACCACAATAAATCTTCGTTGGCAATTTATGTAGTTGCATTCTGTAGATAGTATAACTGTTTAATTTTGTGCTTTCATTATTTGCTGTTTGATTTAGTTATTGCTGGCAACGAAAGCTATAGACTCTGCGTAGAATCTGATAAGATATAAATGGCAAAACGTGTGCATACGTGCTTTACTAAATAATTGGAACCGTTTCAATGTTACCCTGCACTAATGTCTATTTATTTAGTATTTTTGGTTTTATTGCTTTCACCGTAATTTCTTTTATTGGCAGAGCAGAATCAAGTCTTAAGTCATTACTAATGTGTTTACTGTAATGAACACGTGTTCTGATATCTGCGCTTGGAGGAATTATTCTCTATGCTTGCACAGTTTTAAGTAGAAACGTAGCAGAGCCAAATTTCTGATTCACGTTAACGATTAAGTTCAAGAATAAGTATTGTGCTGAGCTGGTTGGAGTTAGCATTGACTTTATTTATTATTTTAATCAAATCCTTGATGTATTCAATGAAAGATTGCACCTGATACATAGATTTTATATTTATGCACATCTTTCTACCAGTTGTAATGTTTGATTGATATGGGATATCCAAGTACCTCTATTTATGTACAGCTTCGCTGTGAATTTTCCTGTAACGTATTAGATGGTTTTAATTAAAGTTTTTTTTTCAATATTCGTAATTTACTGTGTTTTCCTTTTATGGACTGTAAGTGTACGCACGAGGAAGAAATTCGTTAAGCAGATAATGATATTGAAGTCAAAAAGCATGTCAAAACTGAATCTTTTCGTGTAAGTAGTCTGTGTAATAAAATTTTAAACTTTACGATCGAAATAAAAGTGATTTTATTTAATACTCCATTGTAGTGTAGACTGTGACCAATAATAGTAGGTATGTAATATCTAATTGTTATCGTATTCGCCCCGTCACACACACATCTATGCTTTAATTTAGAATTTTGATACACATAGAAAATGTAATTTAGGTACTCAGTTTTACATTTGTAGCTAGATGAGTAATGCTTTACCTTGCATGCACGCCTATGAACTTTGCAAAATCAACAGTAAAAGATTTCTCATTACAGCCTGTACAGTTATGTGGTGTTATACAATAGTAATTGATTGCAAATCACCTGCGTGCACAGCTAACACAACTTGTATAATGTCCAACTGAATCTTTAATCTTTATTTTATAGTTACATGCATTCTGTCTGCACTAATTAATTATACTCTGTATATGTATAGGTACATATAAATGCTAAAGGTTAGCAAGATAGCCACATTATTACTACTAATTAGTGTCTAAATGCGGTTACTAAATATAAATTGTAAATAGTTACTTGGTTAGTGACTAGAAGATTTTTAGACTTTCTATCCCTGTAACTTACGTTTAGTCTCAACTCAGGAATGCAACTAGTAGGAGTAGGAGGCTCCTACTACTAATAAAAATGTAAATCTAGCCATGCAATAACCTACGTACAATAGAGAAAGAGCTGTGAACAAGTATTACCATTTACTACTAATAAATACTAATAAACACATGTGAATTAGCAAACTTGGTAAACAAGGATTTTTGTTGTTTTTGATTGCGTCAATCTATTTATCTGCAGCAGCACAGCTTTCCTTTGTTCACCGAGATGAACGGAATTTCAGAAAAGTTACATTATGCAGATTTATTCAGCCTATTTAAGCTTATTTTTATCTATGAGTTTTGTTATTATAAACCTGTTAATTCGTTGACTCCATCGTAATTAAACAGGTATGAATTATAATATTTATTGTCATTGAAATGCTAAGATCGAATACTTCACCGATTTAGCTTCTTACCAAGAATAGCCTGAAGGAGCGATGTTTTATAACCCAAATCTGCATTTTATTTATGTACAACCTACCAATTATCTACAGATATTTATGAATGAAGTCTGCTAGCAAAGAATTATTTTTTGTAGGAATATTTATTCCCAAAATGCTACTCTGCTCTATGCTGAAATAGTTTAATGTGTACATTACGTGGATGACTGCTGTAATTTCATCTTTAAATGACAACCGTGGCAAATGCTTTTCAAAGAATATACCTAGGTACTTATTGTGTATTGTGTTGTTGACGTACTCTTTGATTTTATAGACAATGATATGTTGTGTTGGTCCCTCATGTTGTAGTTTGAAATATAGAAATTGAATGCACTGCCCAAATGGTGGCTTCAATGCCTTATTATGTGGAAATGAACGAAATCGCTTGAATTAAATGCTTGACTTCTCGAATCCAATGCTTACCATAGCACATTACATAGTAAATAAATAGCTTGTTGAAACACTTCAAAGTCACAGCCAGTCGGCTATAGAGTGGATTTACGGCGCATCGTATTACACACTCTTTACAGTAAACACATTTGCTAAACTCAGGCAATCTGCTACGTAATGAAGATACAGTCTGAGTTTGTGTGTACAGTGGCTACTATGTCATATTTTACTGTTCCGTTTCTCATTCGCAAGGAGGAGGATAATAGGAGCTAATGTGTAGGCGGTTGGCATTTTATTTGACGAGGCGAGGAGCTATTTGTTTCGGCACTTGGATGTGCAACTAACTTCGCAGTTATTGAAATAAACTAAGTCCTGGTCTAGTGGGAATTTATCTTGTAAATTCCTCATTATTAATAATGTTGTGCTATAAGTAGAATTCTAGGTTTGAATAATAGTCTATGAAGTGAAGACAGATCAGTCAAAGCGAGGGAGAGAAGCCGTTGTTAGCCAAAGTTTTATTAAGATCTGAGAAACTTGTTCTTGACTGCGTTAAGTATGTAAAGAATGCTTTATTAGCCTTATGCAAACGTTTTGTAAGAGAAGCGAAAGTTTCATTAACTCAAGGAAGTTTACTTAAGGCAAGGCATGCGTATTTTTAGGTTTCACTTACTGATTTGCATTTTTCCTTCCTATTTTACCATGTGCATAATTTGCGTTAGCACACTTGTTTGCCATGCTTTGTGGAGATAGAGCACACTACATATATACGTAATACTACTCCTAGCTGTAATAAGCTACTTAAAATCATTAATACAACTAAATGTTAGTCTAGTCTAGATATTTACAAAGCTATTATTACTTAGCTTCTTAATTTTAATCTCTGCTGAACACACATTAGATTTCAATTCAATCCTATGCGGTCTATATCTCTACTCTGCTATGATAAGCTATAGTATGACAAAAGTATAGGCGTGGGCGTGGTATTTAACGATATCTTTATCATTCTCTACATTCCTTTTAGAATTTTCACTAAAAAGGATTTGTTTACGGCACATGCAAATTGGCAAGGATCGTAAAGAACCAGTAACAGAGATATTTCTGTAGTAATAGGTTAATTAGAAATCTATTTTATTACGGTTTAACCTTCATACTGCCAATTGGTTGAATTAAATATATAAATGATTAAATTAGTATCAAAAAAATAATTTTCTTGTATGACTCGTACACAAAATATAGCAACTGACTCACCCAGAGTTTCTTTAAATTCTCTACTTGAATATCATTCCTTGGTCAGACGATAAACTAGAGGAAGATAATGTAGACGATAATTATGTTGCTAACTACTAAAATGGATCTAAGTAGTTACAGTAAGAGTTGATTAAGGCCTTAGAAGCTGAAAAGCGAGGAATGGAGCATGAAGCATTTAATTTGCGAGGAAGGCAGAAGTGTCCTTAAGAAGTGTCGTTTTAAGAAAGTATCGTAATCTTATGGAGACATCTTTCACGGAATCTTGTCCCCCATGACTCTTTGACTTGGCTCTTTAGAGCCTTTCGGCTGAGTCAGAGAGAACTCTAGCAGCGACTAACCTTTAAAAGATAAACCAGATAAACAGATATGTACATGAAGAAATATCTACGGAGAAATGGAAGCAAGCATTTATTATAATTTTCACAAGTGAAGAGCAGACGAGGATAATTTTATCTTTAGGAGACTCTCGGTTTACTCATAACATAATAATGCTCTAGATAAGTTCGTCGAGATAAGTTTGTATACTAACAAGGGAAGTAAATTAGGCAAGAAGAGTAGGAGGAGACACAACTAACTATACAGTAGCCAGCTATTTATGCAGTAAAACTAAATTTAGATTTAAATTGCTACTTTTATTTGTGTGTAAGTTAAAAAGCAAAGTTTGTGTTGACTATAGTTAGAATTTAGAATATGAAATGACTGGAATGGACTGTCATTTGTCAGACTTTCATTTCGTTGTCACTGTCATTGTCATTATGCCTTCAGAGTGTAGTCTAGTTAGTTTTGGCTTCCTCTCCCATCACATTGCATCAATCTCGTTAAGTTTGAGCTAGGCATGTAGTTATGTGACATTTTGTAGTGAGTGACTAAGTGAGAGATTTTTCACAGAAGGCTTTCATGCATGCGTCTCTTTGGTTTACTTTAGTTTGGCATGGCCATAAAGAAGTTTTGAGTGTTTTGAAGGGACGAAAGATGCCTTGTGGGATTTTCTTTCGCCTTCTTTCCTCTTATAGACACTATTTATAATATAGAGGCAGTAAATAGTGCACATAATTCTGGAGTGCAATGATATTGGTTGTGGAGAGGACGTAAAGATGGAAAGCATACGGAAGTAGAAGGAGTCGAATTCAAAGTTGGGAAAGGAGAACTCATCTTTGCCATTGCATTCTCGTCTCGTTCGAAGGGGCGCTTTAACTTTCGG
>JABASI010003498.1:0-16334 GCA_019776505.1 Tomocerus nigrus
CATTACTAGTAGTATTTTCTCTTTGTCAAAAAATTCTAACTCTTTGATCTTCTTTAAATTGATCTTGGTGCAAAATTTCATTGAGCCCTGAAAGTTTACTTTGCGTGATTTTATGAATCGAAAAAGTTAGTTTTATTTTTAGAAAACGCTGCAAGAGTCGGATTTTTACAATTTTTTGTTATGATGTCTTCAAAGTAAAGCTTAACATTTTGAAAATTTTTACGACAAAAAAAGTCAAGGATTCATTGAAAATTCTTCGCTTCGCAAATTGTACCCTCTTTCCCCTACTTATGGTATTGCAATTATTGAACACTTTGAATACCTATGCATAAAACTATTTTTCTAGCGTCACATCATGAAATAACCCGACATTGAGGTATTTTAATGTTACGACTAGGTATTAATATATGAAATACATATTATTATTATCTTAAAATGACGTAGACGAGAAAGCTGAATACTTTTGTTGATTATTCATCCTACTTTTAACTAACACATAGCATTTCAAAAAAATGTCTCGATTGTATCATTACAAATGCAATTTATATGTTGTTCTCATAGGCAATTATGTTTACTATATAAGTAATGAGTAAAATAAAAGCAGGTAAATGGGGCTAATTAATTGCCCATTAAACTGCAGTTTTGTAGCAAGCACTTACAATTAGCAAGAGGGCGTATGCCTAGAACTATTTACATACGTACTGCATGGTAGGATACTTTTGCTCTCCTTTAAATAGTTCTTTAATGACACACATGTAAAGGGTAATTAAGGGGATACTTTACTCAGCAATTTAGGTTTTGGAGACAAATTGAGGCAAGTAAAAGGAAAATGCTCTGCTGCTAAAATCCCTTTGTTTGCTCTAATACTTTGCTTTGAAGATTTAGTATGAAAAGTGGATTTCATAGACTAACAAGAGTGAATGTCGAATGTATATAGCAAATATTAAATCGTATCATCATTGCGGGGTATGCTGTATACAGTGCTTAAAAATGTGTTTTGCCTGCATTTAGCATTTATTAGTATTGGTAATACCAATACCTATACTCGGCGGAAGACGTTTAGTGTTAAGAGTATGAGCATTGAGTTCCTATAAAATTAGTAAATGCATGGATATAGGATAATTTGCAGTGTGGTGTGGGTCGGAGATAGAAACAAAGTGGAGATTGGTAGAATTGGGAGGTGAAGGAGCGAGATGAAGATGAAAGAAGACAAGAAAATGTATTTAGATGGGGATACAGGAAATAATTAGCTCGGAATGCGTTAAAATGTCAATAAAAATAAGGGGGCTGAGCGCAAGTTTTCGGTGATACGATATGATGGCAATCTGGTGCTTCGGTTGGTTTGACTTGACTTTTCCAAGAGTTAGTTCTTTACGGTAATATCTGTAGCTATTTACTTAGCTACTTAAAAGCTAGTAGATATCTGCGCTGTGGTGCACTTAGCCTTAGCCATGTCTCCGTAAATTGAAGGTTGAATCCACCCGTAGCCAAGTAGGATGTAGATGTAGTAGAACATTTCAGTTCAGCAGTAACTACGAAGCATCCTCTTCTTCTTACACAATTATTTCCCTACTAGTGTTGAGCATTGTTTTTTTGCCGACTCGTTGGCGTTACACTATAATCATTTGTCTTGAAAAACCGAGTAATTTGTCTGTCCAATTTACTGTGGAACGTTGACGATCCTTCGTGAGAGGATCGGATAGCTGTCAGGACTCCTCCTCCAACCAACTCAGACAGACTGTAAATGTAATGGAAATCTGACTGAGAGGGAACTGATCTCAACTAACTCCACACTAACTCTATTCTCGTCATGTATACATACTCACTATAGTATTAAACTACAATGTTCTACGTAGGTAGCCACTAGCTACTTATACTTAATTTCTACAGCCACAAGAGCCAGCACAGTAGTAGTACACTCAAACTCTGAGTAGATTAGATTGGCAAAAGCTCTTGTTTCATCCAGCATCCAGCAGCACATGTATATGCACACGTTCATGCACCCTAATAATATTATACACGAAACAACGACTAGCAGATAAATAGTGAATGCATGCCTAAACGCTCTCATTTATCCACAATTTATATTTATACAAATGTATGCATGTGCATTGTAAATTACATTTAAGTTTAGCATGTGGTCGGCCTGAAATTAAGATAGGACAGGCAATAATCGCAGCAGAAGATTAATGGAGTAGGTGTAGTGCTCCTATTAATACAATGCAATGACATTAACTAAGTGCATGGATACAAGTTGCAGAATCCGATCCGAATTCGGAGCGTGTGAGCGGGTAGAAGGAGAAATGCGTTTTTGGTAATCGTCGATTAGTTCGTCTCAAGGAAGGAATCCGGCAATAGAAACTAAAACCGAATCTCCTTGCAGGCCTCTGGTGGATATTTCCCTTCCTGCTGCGTCTTGCATTCTCACTTAAATTCCTAGGTAGTTGCCTGGCATTTGCTCTTCACCTTACTTTAACCGTTAACTGCCAACTACGGAATGGAGGTTTAGAGTCGAAATCATCGGAATACCCAGACTCCCAGACAGAATTCAACTCTCCAGCAGCTCCTTTCACTCCTCAACTCTCAATGAGGATGATAAGTTCACTTTGTACTCTAACTTGCTCGGATTGTGTTCATTGAAGCAGGACTACCGCCATTATGAGATGAGAAATGAAAATACACACAGATCCGTTTGACAACTCGCTCTTTCATCCATAAGCTGTCGTCTTTCAGTTCAGTTGAGCCTCGCTTGCCTTCCAATGACTTTGAGTTCTCTATAACTTCTACTTTATTCAGTCTTTAACAAAGATACCTCAAGATAACCCTGTCATTTACCAAGAATACGAATACATATTATTTTTCACCTATACAATACTGAACTTTCACTTTACAATATTCTTTTTGCAATTCCTTCGAATAACCCAATGCATTGGTTTCATATTAATTACTTACACGTATTCTTTATTTGTTAGTGTTGGGGGGTACCAGTTGTATCTACATGTAATACGTTTGGTAATTTTAGATAGAGATAAGTATAGAATAGTAATCATAATATTAATTCCTTGTAGAATAAAATGCTGGAGAAAGTAGTCAATATTTTGTTGATGATTCAGGAATGGAGTGATTGACTGTTCACATCAAAAATCAGTTTGAAAATTCCCATTGAAACTTACAACAAGGCAATATTTAATTCCGAAAAAAGTGTAAAAGTAAAGCATAGTTATTTTACCGGAAAAGCTTGTTGTCTTGCGAATGTTTACATTATTAATATTTTCATAAATGCGCACAAGGGCAAACTTTTGGTTGGTATATGAAATCTTCGATATAGTAATTATGTTTCCAAAAGTTGAAATACATAATTGGGGTCCTGAACAACGTCAATTATGCATGTAGCGATATTATAGCTATATCTTGGGTAGGTACATAATTACATACTTTTTCCTGGATACTTAGTTATGCGTAGAAAGGTTGAAGTTTATAAGGAGATGGAAATTCGTCCTTCGGTACAGATAATGCGAGTGGGGTGTGGAGCATTAGCAGTAAATAAGTTGGTGATAAAGAAGTAGGGATCTACTCCACTCTGTGCGGAGTATATTAAAAAGTTATTAATGCGTTGCATATCCAGCGTTTTTCTGTTTACTAATGAGATGGTGCAAATATGCATTAGTTGGAAGAGAGCTGGAGAAAGATGAAAATGAAAGTGTTATTAGTTGGGATATTAAGTAGTGAGAAGGGAAGAAGGTGGGAAAGGAGAGTAAGGTAGCTACAATGCAGTGGATGAGTGCATGGAGGAAGGAAGATGAGCTGGGAATGTGTGAGGAGAATGCAGTGAAAAGTTTGTGAGACAAGCGGGTATTAGTATATGATGAGGAAGTTGTGCTGTGTAATGTAATGTAAGGGAATGTAATGTAACGTGGGATAATGTAGCTAATGTAATGTAATGTAAGTAACTAAATGGGACGGGATGGAAATGAGAGAAGAAAGAAAAGGGTTGCTTCATGTTTGTTGTTTAAGATCGGAGGAGTGAGCTGAGTAATCTTCTACCACTAACTGGTTAGAGTTAAAAGTGATGCGGATGCGACCCTGCCTGATGGAGATGTTCCAACTAGTAAGAACAAAGGTAATTACGAATAATGGAAATCCGTAAGGGGCGTGAAAAAATCCATCTAATAAAGCGCGAAATAATGTGTGGGACGCGGAAAGAAAAAATTGCTATTTCAAGCATGCAGTAAGGACCCTGTCCAATTCAGAGCACAGGAAATTAACTTTGTGAATTGTGCATATCTAATTTTAGCGGAAAGTTAGGCAAGACACCAAAAAGTTTTTTCCCGAAAAAATAATAGTAATAAAAGGCAAATAGGTCTACTAATCATCTCTGGTGTCTGACTGTAAGTAAAATGATGATGGTCGCCTCAACTTTACCACCCGAGCGCATTCACTTCTGCTTAGGTAATTAATTTTCGCTCAGTAAGTAATTGAACTAGGAGTGACAGGCTGACGAGAGACAAAGTTAACTCCTTGACAAAAAAGAGGACATTGCTGGGAATCTGGGGAGCAATTCACTACTGAAAACAAGTCTGACGTTTTAATTAGAAACAAATGCTCGTGGCTGAACCGTTGTCAATCACTTCTTTCACAGCTCGGCATTCCTCCTTCTTCGTCTCATCTCTTACAAACTATCGCGCAACCAAGCAACCTCTACCTCTCTCTGCACATATACGAGGGCAGTCTCCAATGTTCACTGTTTAAATGCCACTTAAGAAATTATTACATATTTTTACTATACGCAATTCAAATGATTGTATGTGTGAATGGCTAATATAAACACATATGCCGCACAATAATAATAACAAAAATAATATTTTATGGATCAAAAATATCTTTTTAATGCAATAATTACGCCAGAGAAATATATAAGAAAAATGTTTCTGAAATTTGCCAATTTTTCAAAAATATCTTCCGTAAACATTTTTACATTTACAAGGAATAAAAAAATTAATTAAAGTTTTTGTTGTTCTGGTTACAAAGAAGGTACTAACTCTTTACTTTTAATATCCAGTAAAACAGTTCTTTATGCACTGGTAAAAATGGAATAGAAATCTCCGAAGACTTGACAATTATTGAAATGCCCCTGTATATACTTACAAGTGCATAATATGTAGGAAAAAATGCAGGCATCGGCATACCCATTACATCTCCACTCTTCAATACACTCAAATAAACTCCAACTCGGCAAACAAAAGTCAATATGTATACAACACATCAGCCATCTCATTCAACTGTACAACCCAGGCCACAAAACACTAAATTAGAGTTGTTCTTATTCTCCTTCTACTAATACGACTTCTCTTACTGACTAATTGTCACTTTTCCCTTTACATTTGAAATAGATAGAGAAGAGAGTGTTGTTGAGTGTGGATGTTTATAGTCTCATCCTACCTCCTGTAAACTGTAAAGTCACGGCCACAGACCACCTTTTTCTCTATGGTAATTGTTTATACCTACACTACGTAGAAAATTGTGGAATAGATAGCTACGTTTACGTCCCTGCTATAATATACGTAGGAATCGGTACGAACTCATCCGGTCTTATTTATACGACACACTATTAGTGTTTCATGCAAGTGTGGAAATACATAAAATCATCAATTTCAACTCGTATAGCTATGATATTCCATTAGTGTGAGCATGCCCATTCGTTATGTTATTTATTTGCTATGAATATTAGTTGTTATCTTGCCCTAACAGCAATCAGTATCTCAAAAGAAGCGTAACAAACAAGACGAGACGAGATGCATCTACATCAATGCTCACTTTTAACACACATGTGCAATCGTTTTACATTGCAAAGCTAAAGGCACGTACAAAGAAACAAATTTTCCTGGCTGTTTTTCAGTTCATTCCACACGTAAATAGATCTTTAACAAGCGAGAAAGTAAACCCATAGACTTTCCTCTGGGTTAAATGGAGTAACTAATCATATATAATTGCTAATTATAATACGTTGCATTCGTTTGAGAAGGTCGTATGCTTTATACATATACTGGAAATAACTCCGACTAATTGTGGGCGCAATTTATAGCAACTTGTAAAGGAAACAAGATTTAACGCTTGGTGTCAATAGGGATATTAATAGAGTACCTAATACTGATCTGTAAACGAAAGCAATTTAGTTGCTAAAAAATTGTCGTACCTAAGTTGCTGTGATGTTCAGGTTAGTATTGGATATCCATCCCTCTCTAGGCATGTAACTCTTCTGTGACATATAAATAAATATGTGCGATTATAGTGCCTACTTAGGACATACCTGGGAGTATGAAATATACAAGTCACGGCTCAGCTTAGCGTCAGTGTTTATAGTAAAGTGGAAGATGCATATATTGGGCGTATAGGGACGAGAATGGGGATACGAATGATACGATATAAGGATTCCGACCTAATGCATGGCAGTAGAGAGCCTCCACGACTAGCGACTGTTGTATTATGAAAGGAGCCGGCGTAAGCAAATAATCCGGGTATTATGCCGCAGACGCACACATCTATGCTGCATCGCTCCCTTGTCCAATTCCAATCCTATTTATCCCAAAATGACTTTATTCCACGGATGAGCGCCTCTCTCTTGCTCCCACTATTTTAATCGCGTTTGCACACCAGAAAAATCTCTATTTCCGACTGGATAGGGAAATGCCTCCGTTAAATTTCACGCGAATTAGAGGTCAATAGACCTTAAACTCGGGTATTTGCATCACAATCATTCAACATTAATTGGATTTCGATCTGCAAGCTCTGCAGCGGATCTGTTCCCAACCCACAATTTTGCCCGCTCTTCTCATATCATCCCATCATCCTCTTCACTTAAGTCCATTCTGCTCCTCGCCTACTCCGCCCCGCCATACACTATTTAATAACGTCTCTATAGAAGCACTTACGGAGCAAGCTACCTACCCATGTGTTTGGATACGTCCGAAAACGACTTCTAATACTATTACTCACGAGCCACTTATCCCAATGACTCTAAATATCTCCACTTACCAAACTTTGCCAAATCATATTATTTCCTGTCATGCCATTTCCACCTATCCTTACCTTATTATTAGCTCTTCTGCTAATCATCCTCTAACTCCACCATTCCCATCCTATTACAAATATTGCCATAGAAACACACAACGGCAATCTCGCTAATTTCTCTAATTTCTACCCAATAAACACTGCTAACAATATTATGCCGATCGACACCACATTTTTACTACAGAATAAATGCCCAGCACCTACACTACGAGAATCAGGAAAAATGTGTAACAACCAACAAACAAACTTTATTAAGCAAGGAAGCGTTTTAAAAAATATCTTCTCAGCTTCCCCAGGGGTTGCTAAAAACGATTTCACTTCACTGAGGTACCCTTAATAACAGCAGTATTATTGCAGCTCGAAAAATTCTACTACTATTGAATAATACCACATAACCATGCAAACTTTCTGTCTGTCAACTTTTTGAGTAGCTTATAATAATATTATGCTGAATATAATGTTTAGTGCATCGGCATAATATAGTCTCTGGTTCGGTTTGTAACTTTACCTGACTTCAACAGGTAATGTAGTTTTTCACACTTAATTTATTAACTTGTCACTTGTGATTTGTGTCTCATCCTCCCATCTCAATGCTGTGTGTTCCTGTGCCATAATGTCTTTGGTCGTTGCATAAGCAGCGATCCTTGTGCTTTTTGGACTCTGTCCATGCCTTATTAACTCCTTAAAAATAATTAGAGAAGGAGCATTTGTATCTCTCCTAATAAATGAAAACAATTGAAAAATACTTCCGGATCTCTTTTTGTTTACTAATTAACAACTGTACCTAGCTAGCATTCAACAAAACGTCTCTGAAAAATTATTTTAAGCATTTCAAACCAGTTCCTTTGTATTGAGAATTCGGGCATATTATTACTATTGGTCGTGCCGTGCCCTCGTGCCTAGGATCGGACAGGCACAGAAGAGTAAATAATGATAACAATACGTAATTCCTATGCATGCATTGCACAAATATGCATGTTTTTATATCAGGAAACCATATACCTAACCACTTTCTATGGCACACTTATATCCTGGCACATTTAAACAATCGTCATGCTTCACTAAATAGCTTCACTACTCTCACTTCAACTTGATCCTCAAGTGCATGTTCCACTTTAGATCCATCATCAGCATCAATTTGTATACCACTTAAGACTCAAATAGTTCACGTGAATTTGCATAAAATAAATCTGGAAACCAGAAGACCATAACGGAATACCATTTGCTTAAAATAGATCTACACTTTTTCTATATAGCCACTCACAAAATTATACTACGTGTTTTCAACAATGTTTGGGATTGAGAATTGTGCATGGTCACTGAAATGCAATATCATTCGTTCTAAAATTTAAATTGGTTATCTCTATTTAAGCTAACTACATATTATTTTCGTTTTTACTTTCTTATATCAGCAACTGAAAGGACTCCTAAAGGGGAATCACTCCCAATATAATAAATTCCTAAAGACCATGAAAAGGAATCGCTACAAAGACGGATTTAACATTTTCTGATTAATCATACCAAGTCGTATAAGTTTCAAATTAACCTCACACGTGCTAATGGTCCTTAATGTTTAAAAACAACTTGTGGTAGATATCAAGTTGGAAAATGATCACCAAAAAATAAAATTTGTAATTTTCAAATTTCATAAGCAAATATAGCATTAGATTTGTAAAGTAATTGTATATTATATAGAAATCGTGATGTAATGTGACGGTATTATCTGGTTTTGAGAAATAAGCTCAATGATATCCATATTTCAATAGTAAATCTTGAAGATTTCAAGAGATTCAATACATTTCCTGCCTATGGATATCCCCCACATGCTGTGAATCACATCCACTCACTTATCTGATATTGTAAACGAGGAAGTGGTTGGTAATAGTGGCTACCTATATCCGTGTAGTCGTCTCAGTCGTCTGTAGTAGGTGTTTGCAAGATGATCGATACTCGATCCGCATTTTATGTAGCAGTAGTCAGGTACCTCGTTTCCGATAGCTTTTCCCCCCGTCTCTGTAGTTCATCTCTGTGGTAATACCTACAGACAAACATCCCCATCGAAGCCATTTACTGTAGAGCCCAGTAGTATTTACCCTAGGTGGTGTATCTCTTGGGTTAGTATACAGATAGAGAGAAGAAGGGGATCTTATAGGGTAGGCTACTCATCGTCAGTCAGATCAGAGTGCATCGATTCACTCTCTTTCTCCGACAGTCTCTAACAGAGACATATCCAGGCAGAACATCTTTAGTTCGACGGTGCCATTATATTTATCCGTGAATTGGGTGGGTTGTTATGTAGCAATAGAAGGCAAACATGGATGTGATGTGAAAGTGAGTAGATCTTATAGTGCAGTTTAGTGTAGTGTGGAGACCGTAAGAAATTCCCTTCTCACTTTCACCCTGATCTGATCTTTTGCTAACACGCCAACTCACAACTCTCACTCACTCACTCAGTCAGTCAGACAAATAATACGGAGCTCGACAACGACAAGGCTTTGTGCTCTCTACCTCTGACACGAGCCAAATCCACAGCAAACCAATAAAAGCAGTGCAAATACCAATACAATAATCGTCATCCCAACTAGAAACCTCGGATCAAGCTATGCTAACACCAACCAAACCAACCAACACCTAAACAGCTCTATTTTCCTTTTCAATCTCCAATACACTGAGATACGCCACTCTACAAAATGCCACCACATAAGCACTACATTTTACCTTTCTTCAATACTTTTGTGGCAATTCCAAAATGCTATCTAAATTCACCAACATTACTATACAATAAAACGTCAAGAAATGACTCGCAACAATATATGACAAGTAAAATCCATACATAAAAATGCCATCCACCTACACCGCCGTAAATGTGTTGCTTATCCCTCTTGCAATTTACGGTGTCATTTTCTGGCAAAATATCCATGCTGAAGAATATGAATTTCCTTCGAATTTCGATACTATATTTTTGTTTGGAAAATGTCATTTGTAGTGAATTCCAGAAGCATACTACACGAATTGTAATAAATGCTATTAACAGAAAGAATATTACCTACAACTATATTTATAAAAATATATTTCTAAAAATACTGAATGTCTCTAGGTATCCGCACAATAATATTATATAAGTACGCAAATTATTTATATATGCAATCAATATTGGAATTCTCGTTCGCTATCGTTTGTCCTGAATTTCAACGTCTCATCAGTGAGGGGTCTGCAGAGGCTATGAGCATCCTTTTACTTACCTACGCATTTCAGTCCTTCTTCACTTCAGTTTTGTCATGGGTATACGGTATACTCGATCTGCACGTGCTGCTGCGAGGCATGGTTTTTTGTTACATGAATTGCATTGCATTGCATTGGACAAAACGAAGGCATACAGAAGATAATAAACGTACCTATGCAAAATATGCTTATGGACGAGGACGACAGCAAGCGCATCATAAAAAGAATTTTAGGTTTACACTGTATAACTACAAAATTATCTAAACATATTATAATAAAACTACTTGAGGAATTTTTAATTCCAGGTCATCGCTTGAGACCAGGTCGCTAGAGTAGCCACCAGACCATACTAATGTAATGCACAATCAGGGTTGAACTTTACTTTATGTTACCGCAGCCATTAGTTGCTCTTGCTATAACAATATCATGAGAATATCTGAATTTACACCTTAAGGGTTAAGGTTAAGGTCTAAAAATCATTTCTCTCCAACACAGAGAATGACGCATGAAATTGTTTGGTTTAATAACCGTATTTTGTAGTTGAAGGAATTCAGGAGTATAGAAATGCACTTGCCTACACAGAAAGCAATGTTTTATTATATACTGTAAAACTTGAAATTTCCAGATCGTTGTAAGGAAAATTTTGCTGCGTGTCTTAGGAATTGAGGAGGGTTTTTCCTTCGTTAATTGTTTTGTGGTCTATAGTCTACAGATAATAAGCCCTCTGTCATCTAAAACATCTCGCATACTTCAATTTTATGATCATCTGCTTTTATTCGGCTATCCACCCTGTTACTATAAATTGACTCTTTACCATACGAATAAAATTACGAAAGTTTAATGCTATTTTACAAACAAAACTTTATTTTTAAGTTTGTATTTTTATAATACAAAAACAAACATTTAGAAATAATTACCTATTCAATAACATTACAATTCTATGCAACTCTTAACTTGACACTTTTCTATCTCTACCATTTCACGGGCGTATAGGTAAGTAAATAGAAAATGCATACCGAAAACCGAGATATTTTTTTTGGTTTTTAAAAAATCCAATTTTTCTGGATGTAAAAAAGCAAATGCTTTTTATTCCCTGCAAAACTGTGTCGCACAGCACACTATCTCACTAAGCTACTTATAAGTACTAGTAGATACTTTCAGCATGAAAGAGGCCTTCAGAGAATACTTTATTTCATAGTAAAGACCATGCTAACTTGACTTGCTTTAAATATCTAACTAGTTTAACTGTCAGTTCTATTTTTGCTAATTTTATATGAATGTAAGTTATCTACATGCATCATTTATTACAATTAAGCTGGTACGATACACTGTTTTGTTTGTGAAGAAATGATACTAATATGTTAAATCTAGGTACTTAATTTTTGAGCTGATAACTAGACACGACATGATGTGACCTTTATAAAAATGCAGGAGGTAGCATTTTGATAAGAATTCATTTTCAAATTATTACGTCTCTCGGGGATGTACTCTGTATGTCTATATAAAATAACTGCATATCACTCTATGATATAGGTTATAAATTCATGCAAATAAGAGAAGCAGGAGATTCTATTTTCAGTGCTCGTATGCTTTGTCACATCTTTACACGCACGTTAAATTTACGCTTATAGTGGACGGACACTGTAAGGAGATCAGTATTTGTTCGTAGCCAATTCTTGTTAAGTGTGAACAAATTCATTTTTGGCACAGACTGATAAAAAATGGAGCGATTTGAGGAATGTGACAAGGCAAGGGCAAATGTACACCGAAATTACAAGCATACTATTATTATTAATATTATTATATGAAGTTAAATTAATACACTGTACGTACATATTGTACATGTATTAGGTATAGGGAATTTATGAATTTAGTAATACCATTTCAGTCAAAAACATCAAAATTTAGATATTTCACGTTTCAATTGCAAATTTGGAAAACAAGTTTCGAAAAATTCTAATTTTCTTAAATATCAGTTTTTTAATAAGGACATCGTCAAAAGGAGTGCATTAATAAACATTCACATATGTTTGGTACATAGTAGGTAAGGCGTAGTGTTTAGAATGATAAAAATATCTGCAATAAATGTCTTAAAAAACTAGGGAATATACGAATTGTCGCTAACAGATGAAATTTCGTGAAACACAAATCAAATATTTGACGTTCCCAACTTAGCTTCTACTGAAGATTTTTGGATAGCTTAAAACATTCTCCGGTCTCAGAAAATTAGCTCCTTGTTGAACGAATACGTCCGAATGGTTGATTTTTGTTGTCAAGATGCCGAAATCACCAATTTGAGTCCCAGTGGAAAATAAAGTAAAGCCCATGGGTTTTTGTAGCGCTGATAGTGATAACTGAGGATGCCATTAGATATTAGATTGGCTGTGTTGGCTGACCCTGTGTTTCCGAGTGTGTATCTTTAGTTAATACTGCTGACTGAACGGTGGTGTATGCAGTGCACTATGCAAGGGGTCTAAGTGGGAGCTTGGCATGTGTAAGTAAATGTGTTGATATTGGTAGATAGATGACGATATAGGTAAAAGGAGCAAGATAGGAGGATGGGATTGCCTATGAATAGCATTAGAAGCCTATAGATAATAATTGGATGATAGCCACGTAATACAATGAAGGAGTAGGTCGGGCGAAGTATGTGGCTAGGTAAGAGTAATTGAACGCATGGCAGAGAGAGGAGGCCGGGGAATGTGCAGGGTTGGCCGGGAGCGGATCAAGACTCTCCTCCTATCCACCACGATCATCAATGGGAACAAAAACGGGACGAAAGAAAGTGGAAAAATTACTCTTCCCTTGCTATTACACGCCAACTTGGAACATAATCGCGCGCAATGCCATCCACTTATTTGCTTACACATACATACACACACGTTACATCACATGAGATGCGAGAGCCGAGCTGAGTGCATGCATACACTCCTTACGTAATATCCCTTCCTGCCTCCCTTCTAGTAGCTATACACGGAATAATATAACATGATCCTGTGGACCCGGCCCTATCTCCCTTCCTCTCTTCTTCTCTTCTTCACACACACAGAGAGCCATGTGTTCCTAATACGTACAACTTTACGTAACCTAACCATAGAGCTATCTCCGTCTTTCTATTAGCTATGTACATGTAGATATATTGTGTTTTGAGTGACCCGACTGTCCTATCCCGTCCCTGCTCTAAATGCAATGTAAATCTGTTCACTATTCCATGTGAAATGTTATGAAGTGAGCAAAGTATCTTTTACACACTACTAAAACGGATGCGCTTGATTTTCCTGTGGACGAATACATAGATGGATCAGAGATTGTTCGCTTTACAAAAGAAAACAGTGGCATATCCTCGCTACGTGCATACATGACATGAGAAAGTATATAGCGGAGAGTGTTTCTTTAAAAATGTGTCGCATGGGTAGAAGGAGAGAGATTTGTTTTTGTGTACGGCGTAGCACTTATGATTTCCTTTGCTATGTTTGGCACAGGACCTCATCCCGTCAATCTGTGTGTTGAGTGCTTCTATTCCACGAAACTTATTTTACTACTCCTCTTCCAGTCGAGATACTCAAGGCAAGTCATCCAGACTATCCTAACCAACAAAACATAAAACAACAGAGCAGGAGTCGTCGGGAAACGTAACTTGTTCTTGGTAAAAGTAGAATAGGCGTGTAAAGAGAAACTATTACTCAGAAAGTTAGTGAGGACACACATGGAGCGACTCTGCCGCTGTGCCCTGTGCAATGGGCAACTACACAGAAGATAATTTTCACAACACGTTCCCTCACTAACTAGCAGCTTTAGTCTAAACAAAGTTCACACTTGAAAGTTGATGTCATTCCCGACTTCCTTGTCAAAACTTGTCATCTTGTCATTTTTTCGGCTCAGCGCACATCATCGTCTTCATTATCATCACCTCAGCGAGATTTCTCGCAACACCTTTCCCCGTGACTCTCACTTCACTTCCTCTCTCATTTCCCATTCACGAACAACGGTCCTCTCCGTCAGCTAATCCTCTTCGTCTCGACTGTATTGTTGTGCTCTCCCACACTCCTCGGCTTCTCCTCCGACGTCCCTTCTGTCTTCTGGCACTCTCCTTCCGATCTGCCCGTGTCCCTCTGCCTGGCTCCATTTGTTCTCCGAACTCTCGCAGCCAGCCGCACATTCTCTGTCAGTCTCTCACGAGGAAAACAAGTTCAACCTGACCTTAGAAACGGAATTCAAGTCTGAGCCACAGAAAGGATTACTGAACACAGCTCTGAGAACAGCTCGCCTACAAATAACAAAACAAACTTCTCACTTCTCCTCCAAACAATGAACTCTGTCCTCCTTTATTTATCTACCTGCTCTAATAGTTACACTTGCACCATTGTGCTCCGACACACCAACGACGTTTTCATGCAAAGCAACTCTGTGCTTCCTCTTACTTTTCTTTGAGCAGCCCACGGCCTCCTTTCACTTAACTTTCTCATTAACAATCTTGATTCTACAATCCATTGTACACACACAACGACACAACCAGCCAACTTCTCTATTCAATCAAACAAACCAAAGGGAAACCAAAATACATATACATAAATATTTCTATTTGACAAGTTGTGCTCTGGTGCTGAAATCTATGTCCATTGACAAGTTTCTGCCGCATCTGTGCTCGTTTCCTCACTAATTTGGAATTATTGACCTTGATCATGGAAATCTCATGTTCCAATAGCCATCACACAGTAATTATCATCACAAAAAGGTGAAATTATCTTGGTTCATACAGTGCTCAGTGAAAATCATTTGAAATTCAGAGTCGTTTTATACTGCATCCATTCTTTGCTGTATACGTGCACAGGGTGATATAAAGCAAGATGGATAATGAACGGATTTCTCAGACCAAAGAAGATACATTTTGTGGGAAGGGGAAAAACAACGGAGGGAACTGTGGGATGATTGGTAGTGGTGGTAATAATAGTGGTGGTGGTAGTAGTATTGACATTGGCGTGGAAGAGCCAATGGAATTCTGTGCTTCCGAACTAAGCAAACCTGTCGACCTGAGTAATAATAATAACAATAATAACAATAACAATAACAATAGTAATGGCGTCAACAAAAATAATAATCAGTTGAACGGAAGCAATAGTAAGTCTGCTATTTCTGTTTGTGTGGGCATTGGCATTGCTAGTGGGACTCTTAGTGCCAATGCTAGTAGAACCGTAGGGGAGGCTATACAGAACTCTGGCCGAAAATTATCCTTCTCTGTTGAAAACATTCTTGATCCAAATAAGTTTACTGGAAAAAATAGCGGGTTACCTTCCGGATCCAAAGGGATCTTTTCATCCGATTTATTTTCATCGCATCAATCTTCCGCTAACAATCGACTATCCTTCAAAGATATTCATGGTATGTCTCCAAATCTCTATAGTCAATAATATTTTTTAGCGGAACTTATTATTTTATAACGTTATCTAGGCACGATCAACTATAATGTGCAAGAAACCCCTATGTTTAAAAATAAACCTAAGAAAATGCAGGTCGCTTGCAGAAATTTTAAGGAGGCCTGCGCATTTGCGTTCAGAATCTTAAATGCCCATTAAACCAATTAAATATTCATCTATGGTAGGGCTACAGTCATACCAGCTTTAGTATTTACTGACTTTTGTCTGCATATTTGTTAGGCACTTATGCGTCTAGCTAGGTATTTGCGTTTAAATTTGCTGTGTAGGTATAGGAGGGAAAGATGTTTGTTCTACCACTTACCAAGATACTCTGGAAGTTTGTCGAGTGTTGATTCACTTCCTGCACATTTACATTCGCAATTTCACTATTAAATCTTCTTTCCCTCTTGATAATTTTACTGTAATAACTCTCTGAAAGTTAATATCTACCGAAACAATTTAGAACCAATGCCATTCAATTTGAGTAGGTATTATGATTTGATATGATCATATTTATATTAGCATGTATCTCAGGGAACTAAAAGGCACCTTTTTTACCTTTTACCTTTTTTGCCTTTTTTGTAAAAAAGCAAGGCAACAAAAAGTAAAAAAGGTTACCTTTTGCCTTTT
>JABASI010003499.1:0-16334 GCA_019776505.1 Tomocerus nigrus
TTCAATGTTCAATAGTAGAGTAAATCTGAAAATCTACAGTGCGGCAGGTCGATAGTAAAATTCGGCGGGGAGCGTAGCTCCGTAACTAGCCAGTTACTATGATGTTTATTAAAAAAATTGGCAATAAAAAGACAACAATTTGACACCGGGCATAGACCTTTTCTATTGTGTGCAATGGAAAAGACAGTCTCCAGCATAAACTATGTTGAAGTAATGATAAAATAAAGTATTTTTTTTATTTCAGTCTTTGAATGTTTGGCTCGGTTCATTAAATAAGCTGCAGACTACAAACCAACTATATTAGATGATTTCAACCTCCATCCCATCAGTAACTAAAAGATGACCTTTCAGGTGCAGTAACTAAAAGTACTAGAGAGTAGCTTTAATTTTATAAGCATGCGATTATGGTTTGAATTTGGTGAAATCTGGGATTAGCAAATTAACATTCAAACTTATACTTTTGACTTTGTTTTACAGATTAATCAGTTGAGAGAAGACTGACGTTATTTACCCTTGTGCAGTAGTTTCTTCTGTAAAGTCAGAGCGTAGCAAAAAGTTGTACTTGAAAATGAACGACAACGGTTCAAGTAAAGGTGGGAACGGGGATTCTGATTCCTCTTTAAATGGAGAGGGACTCTGTAGGGATTTTATGCGTAATGTGTGCAACCGAGGAAAGAATTGTAAATTTATTCATCCAGAAAACATAGCAATACAGACGGAACCGATATTCTGTCACGATTACCAACAAGGAAAATGTTTTCGTTCTACGTGTAAGTTCATCCACTGCACAAGAGAAGACGAAGAGCATTATAAACACACGGGAGAGCTTCGGGAAGGTTTGCTTACGGGAGAGGAGTGCTTCGAAAGGCCGAAGAAACTAGCAAATAATCGGAAAGGAGGTCGAAATAGCGGCGGGAATGTAGGTAGAAACGGAGGACAAGGTCAAACGAATGGCACTGGCGGAGACGAATCAGTACCTATCTGTAAGGACTTCCTGAAAGGTGTTTGTGCAAGACCACTTGGAGGTTGCAAATACAGGCACATACTACCTGGAAATGCACCTGCTGGAAGAGGTGCCCGAGGAGGTCGCGGTGGGGGTCCCGCCACGAGAGGAGGTGGAGCGGCTCCGCTTAACCGAAGAAGACCTGCTCCCCAAAGTTACTTCACTGCTCCCAGAGCCAAGCGTCAAATGGCGATGGACGATAACGAATACTACGACAACGAATGTGAAGAGGATTATGATGAAGACGATTATTCCACTGGCTACTCTGCAGCTCCCCCCGCTCAGTATCATAATCAACTTTATTCGTCTCTGGGGCGTTCACACTCTGTAGGAGGATCTCTCGCAACCCATGGAATGGGTCACAATTCGTCATACTCGCATGGACTTGTAAATTCTCATAGTGCGTACCAACAAGCCACTTCGACTGGTTATTCCTCCGGAGGAGGAGGAGGAGGAGGAGGTCAAAGAAACGGTTACAGCGTTGGCACAACGGGTCAAGTTGCGAATAACTCCGTTGCAGCTTATTTCCAAAACCCGCATTCTACTGACGCAATGAAAGCTTTGGAGGATGAGAATTTCATGTTAAAACGAAGGATAGAAGAACTGAAAACTTCGAATGAGTTTTTGCTCTCACAAAACGCCCAGCTGAGGTTGAATAATTCCCTAAGTGTCAACCGAAACAGTGTGGCCGTCGAAAATGTTCAAGTACAACAAACAGTTAACCCTGCAGCCAGTGTTGTTCAAACATTGGTGTCAATGGCTCAACCTATGGGGATGACGATGACACCTTCACTTAGCGTTGCTGCCACGCAGTCGATGTCCACCATTTCAACTATGCCGAATGCTTCTATGGCCCCCGTGTCCATCAGCCAGGCTCTACCCGTAGTCAGTATAGCCCAACACCCCTCACAACAACCGCCAACTGTCTACCCGATGGTAACAACGCAAGGAGTACTTCCTCCACCGAATTAGCTTTCTCGCGACTACTCTCACTTACTTGTAAGTCATCCATTCCTAATAATTTTTATCTTCTACTCTACGGTCGGTATATTCGTGAATAATTGATTACCTAGTCTCAATTTAGTCTGATTTTTGTGATGGGAGCGTAAATCTGGTTTTAATTGACATTTTATTATTATTTTTTGTAGAAGATGAATGCTGGGTTTTTGAGCTGCGGAAATCAATAGGCTGCAAAACTAGAATTACAAGTTTGTCAACGACATGTCGGAACATTGAATGAAGCTGTTTTCATCTTTTATTGACCTGTATTAAATATATAACACTACGTACGGAGTTGGTGAGCGCAAACTCTGAAGTTGCCTTAATGTCAATTATTCAGTTTGATGTATATTATAATTTGTTTGCTTGTACATTATTGCATAATATAACACATTCTGTTCTAGATTTGGTTGGTGTTAATAAGTAAATATTATAATGATGTAGCGGTAGAGGTAGAACTAACCTGAAATCCAGATTTAGACTTAAACGTGTATCAAAGGTATCTCTATATATTATAAATGTATACTATATTAAAGCATCACACTACATTTCCTTTATTTTGTATATTAAGAAATGTATTTAACTGTTGTCCTGCATGTTATTGTTTGTAATTTACTGTGAATATAAATTGCAAAAATTATGGAACCTCATTCAAATCTGTTGTAGTACATGTGTTTTCGTGTGGTGAGTACAACTTACAATATTTTCACGTTTAGTTTTTGAATATTTGAGTGTATGTTAATTGTTTGTTTGTGTTATTATGTAAATGAGTTGTTGAAAGATGTTTCACTACTGTATAAATAGTATGATATTATATGAATTGTGAATGTAAAGCCAAGTCAGAAAGACATTCATCTTTAAATACACATAGCACTCACTTATACCACCCTTTCACACGTCCTTCGTAGGGTTTTTCCAATAGGTCATCACTAGTTGTCAGTTGTAATTGTCAGTCTGTCCACAACTCTAAATATTATATGTATAGACAATTCAGTGGACCTTAAACCAAACCAAAAACGTGTAAGCATTCTTATTATGTATTATTTTGTAAATAATTTTCAGTGTAAACATATTAGTTACAATTATTATTAGCATTTAGCATAGAAAAAGTTATGAACCTAACCCGGAAGTAAGGTAGTAGTAATTTATGTAATTTTGAGAATTATGGTTAAAAAATATGGTTGTTCGTTTCAGGATGAGGATGTATTGTTGTAGGGAAAGGAAACGTAAAACTGGTGTCACAGTGGTCATGGTCAGTTGGATGATTTTATCATGTAGAGAGAATATTATATAGTACAGTAGAATATTATATTTACATTATCCTACCATCATCTATATTAATAAATGTTCAACTAGCAAAAATGGGTTGCGATTTGAGATAGGATAAAAAAGACTAGGTAAACTTAATTAGTATTAATTATGTGTACATTTACTGTAAGTAAAATATTTGTGGTTTATCATTGTAATTAGGAATACAGAGAGATAGATACATACCCAAAACGACGTTACGTATTACACGTAGATGAGAGACAAAGGTGTATATAGACGAAGGCAGTGAAACTATACTGACTTTCTTAATTATCACCAGTGAATCACTTCTCTGGAATTCGGTGAAAGCTATAATAGCAGCCGAGCAAGGTGTGTTGTTACTTATTTAGTGTAGAAATTTCAATTAACGATATTGAAATGCACAATTATATAATGTACCTATTAAGAGTTTGCTTTAAAAAAATAAATACAAAAAACAACCTCTATACTGAATGTTTGCTCGTCGAAAAAAAAATTAATCATTCCTAGCTAGAATAGTTAACTTTCATTTCGTAAATAACATCGTCATTGTTGTACTGTACAATCCAAGTCCCTATTTGTACCCAGTAAAATGTCTATTGATGTCAATTAATAATTGTTCGTGTTTCACAATCCGTAAATGTTATCATGATGCAAGCAATATCAATTGTAAAACTAGTACAGTAAACTACAAATTAGCAACAACTAATTCTTATTCTTACTTAGAGTAGATTTTATGTCATCATCATCAGTGCACTTCATGCTAAAAATAACCGAAATGTATTGTTTTGGGGTGAAAATAAATGGCATTCTGCTATTAAGTAATTATTATTCATCATTTTCTTTTATTCTCAGTAAATTGTGTATGCGGGTCGCACTCGCACTCAATTCCAAGATGTGTAGATATATTTATACGGACAGGGTAAATCACATTAATTGAAAATTATATCTCTATGCATTGTACGAGAAGAAATAATAATGAGCGCTAACTGTAGTAGTATTTATTTATATTAGTGCTAACTGTATACTTACTGTGGCATAGCATAATTTCGGTTTTAGACTGACTTTTAAATTTTTTTTAGACTATTGGATAAAATAAAATTTGCATACGATATGTAAATAGTGTACGTATTATATGACTATCTAATATCCGAAACGTCTACCATATCCACACTTTTGTTCAGACAGTCTGATTAAGTTGTGAATCTATCTCTTTATGACACTACAGTTTAAATAGCACAACCAAGTGTAAGTACCTGATCTTTCATATAAAAATGTTACCAATTTTTAATGCACACTGACCTAAGCGGGACAATAGGAGTCATAAACTATTCTTATTCATAGATAACCAAAGTGGGCATTAACTAAAATAAGAATATAACGCTATCAACGTACAACGTCACAATAATAGCAAACTTCAAACTGGAATAGTGGACTCATGCTGCCTCAGCATCGTTTATATCGGGTTCGGGTTGTGTAGAAACGCTTTTTATCGGTTTTGTATTTTAAGGGGACTATATTACACGCTATTTTATCTAAGAATGCGTCTATATGTAGCCCACTTTCTCATTAACCAAAAGAAAAGTCCAAAGACACTGACAGAAGATACGCCTAATAAACCAACAATCAATCTGATTTTCCAGTGAGCTTTACTTTTTCGTAGCTTGGCGTAAATTGTCATAACTTGGTCTTTTGTGTCTTCAAGATTACTAGAATTTTCAATCACATAATCTGCCTTGGCACATTTCTCCCTGATGGGCATTTGAGCAGCAACTCGGGATTTTGCTTCCGACTCCTTCAGATTACTTCTATCCATTAGTCTTTGCAATTGGAGGTCATCCTCACTAAAATAAAGCACAATCAATTTTACTCGTAGTAAATCGATCTCACATTAAAAGTAATTTAATTTAATATTTTATTTTATTTAGTCTTACCAAGTCACTACAACAATTTTGTGTACATAACTTGTCCATGCCTTGGCTTCGAAAAGTAAAGGGGAGTCGATAATGGCAAATTGATAACCTACATTAAGATAAACCACGTATTATTACGTTACAGAGAAAACAGGTACACTATACACAACTGCAAGCATTTACACAATATATAATATGACACCTCTGTGAGAGTGAGACACTAGGATAATACTTTCATGGTATCCAAACTACTGTGATCATGCAAATCACATTTCCAGTTATCAGGACTAAAATTATGGCATCAAATCCTTTTTCAAGCCTTTTCTGCTACATTAAACTTAACTTTTACTTTTACTCTACCAAAGTGAAAGTGAGGCGAAAGTTTAACGTTGTGAAAAATGCATGGTGAAAAGGTAGCAGGTCTACTGCCGCTCAATAGGAATGCCATTTACATGGTGAAAGTTGTATGAATCTGGACAGCTCTGCATGATTTTGATTGGACTAAAATGGTGTAAATGTATAAATTAACTATTAATTACCTCTGATGAAGTAATGAAGGAGCTCCCAATAGATCTCTTTATAAATTTCTGGATGCGTAATACCATTGAGCTGTGAACGCTTTCTTGCATCGTTGAATATTACTTCCCCTAAAATTTGACGATTGATTTGACCGTCCGCTTCCAATATTTCTTCGCCAAAAACTTCTCTGATTTTCTTCCAAGCCTTTTTCCCAGGTTTAACAACTTAAATGAAAAAGATTACCAAAATTTTATCTCTCCTATTTACTTACAGTAAGGCATAAATCATAATATTAAATTAACTTACTACCTACTACTACTGCTAAAGTGCTAACTGCTATATGTACTCACTTCAAACTTAATTATATTATATCATTGGTATTGGCATTGGCATAACAGTATAAATGCATCTTTTTGGAACGTGTATCCCATTAATCCCATACCACAGTATCACCGCTTTTATTAATGTACGTGTAGTGTACTGTACCTATGTAGCTTAACAAATAGTTGTCATTTTGTCATTCATAATTTCTTTATATCTTATGTCTCATCTCAACTAACTAATGGTCTTTCTCGAATTCCGTTCCGTCAGAGTAGAATAGTACATAGTACAGCAGAGCAACTATCTATATAATAATATCTTACTTACATAATTGTCAATTATTGCCTCAGGTTGTTTTAGTAAAGCCAATTTAGTCTCATTTTCATGACAAGTGTAACTTGACAAGGGGACATGCAATCATAATTTAATGTGCTACGTGTATTTATTCATGACTTGTGTGGACCTGACTTATATAGATAGCCACTGTTTGTGTGTAGTGCGTTCCATTGTATATTGTATTGTATGTGCAGAAACTTCTGTATCCAACCGGATTCTACCTTTTTTACAACTGTTTCGTGAGTAAAAGCGTACTAATACATTTCACCTGTAATACAAAGGGAAAATCTGCCGTTTCGGCATCATTTCTGCATTTTTCGTCGAATATGTGTTGAAGTGCTATTTAGAGTACAACAAAGAAAGTTATTTTGTGGATTACCTCTGCGAGCAATAACATCAGCGTCTATAACCGGTACACCAAGTTCTAAAAACATGGAAGAGACGGTGCTTTTTCCAGTGGCTATTCCTCCGGTAAGTCCAACAAGAAACATTTTGTAACAGTTTTATTTAGTAAATAATTAAGTTAATACTATCCTGCAACTACTGGACAACTAAATGTTTTGCTTCCTTTGTCCTTGCAAGCAAAGCACAAAGTATAAAATGAAAAACATCAATTTACATTACTCATCCATAACCCAGTTGTTATTTGAATTCCTGCGGCAGCATTTGCTATTCAGTACACATTCGTTGGTTTAGCTTTACCTCTGTTCGCTATACCTATGCATCTTCATTGCACTCTTCTTGCAAACCTGTCTTAAAAAATTATTTTCATTTTGTAACAACATGATTATTCAATTCCTCTGAATATTGGTGAAAGTTATCAGACGAACTTTTGAATAGCTTTTTAGAATTTTTAGTTTACGCAATCCTGTTGGACGTTGTAAATGGCATTTCTTTCTGTACATTTAAACAACTTACCCACGTTTATTTTCACTCCTTTTCTTGCTCTTTCACCTTTCAGCTTTGCTAAAAGAAAGTGAAGTGAAAGTTTAGTGAACCAGAAAAGAAATGAAAAAAGTTTTGATATGAAAATTAATAATCAGTCGTAAAAAGATCAATTTACATGGTGAAAACTTGATATGGTATAATGGATTTGGTATCTGATCAAGAGCATATTATTATTATGTATATTGCTTTTGTTGTCTGTATACATATAGTACATGACAATCACAGTCAAGTCAATGACAAAGAAAACTTGACAAGTATAAACTTATAAAGTTTGTCTCCAGCACAAATATTTACATGTTACTGGCTTTTAGGAACTTATTTTGAATAATCTTTAGGGCTTCTATTTATGCATCTCCTTAAAAATTATTTTCACCCTTATTACACTAGGTATATAAGCATATGACTGACTGTTATATAAGCATATGTTTAAGTGACTACTTAAAATCTTTTCAGTAATGTAAAATGATATTATCCCAATTATCCCCTGCTCGCTTCACGGAAGCCCAATGAATTCAATGGAAAAGTTTGTTTTTCAGAATGATATGTATAAGCGTATGCTTAAATGACTACAATTTGAACCAAAAATCCTTTCAGCAATGTAAAATGATATTATTCCAATTATCCCCTGCTCGATCCGCGAAGCCCATTGAATTCAACGGAAAAGTTTGTATTTCAGAAAGGATTTACTTTCTTCGCATCTGTGTTAACTGAAAACTACTACTAATAAGATATCAAAGTCTCTTAAACTACAAAAGCTCTAGTTACATACATAATTCATAGAATTTAGTATTTTCAAGTATACATCAAAAGATTTACAACATCAAAGAAATAATCCCAGCCTAGTAATAAAGAACGGATTAATATATAGAGCTATGTACAAGAAGAGCTAGCAAATGACAAACAGGAAAATACTTTAGATTGCCATCATCTTGTGATTGGGATCTCATCTGTAAGGTGCTGAGATTCATACCTTCACGCTAACTCTTCCCTCACTCTAGCCAGTTGGAAATCATTACAAGAAGGCTCATAGATGCTGCTAAGAAAACAGAATATCACTTTGAAGCTTGAACCTTTTGTATCATCCTCTGCTTTGCTCTGTTCTCGTTACGCTGTAGCTATACGTGAATGTAACCTACAAAAGTACAAACGTAGCTTAACAATGATTACTAGTACACAGAAAACGAGAAAACATTTCTATATTTTTTGTTGCCACATATTTAGTCAAACGGTAAAGGGCACGAGATGGTAGAAACTCTATTGTGAATATCATGTCGATGTTTATTTTCTTAAAATGATTACACGGAATGATTTAAGGGTCTAACTATTCGAAACCAACTGAATGAAATCCGCATAATCTCTACAATAATAGCATTACAAAATCTGTAGAAATCTATTCGTAAAATTATAATTATAGATAGAGGATCTAAAATATATGAAGTAAATATTTGAATTATTTATTTTGCATGTTAAATATCAGATTGATAAAAGTATGACAGTTCTTTAGGTGAACTGTTTTACAGATATCACCCGTACAATAATAATTGGCAACCATATTTCTATGAAATTCCAGCAGCAATGAAAAATGAGATCTTGAGAATGGAGGACACAGGGTCACATTGTTCGAACTGTCCACTTACAAGTGGTCTCTTACCCAGCAACAGCAAAACAAGTGCTAATTCCATTGTAGCTCAAATTAAACCAAAAGAGCATCATAAGCAGTGTGAATTATGTACGACAAGAGCGAGATATCGACAAGGAAAGGAATTCAAGGCTGTTAAGGTAAAATCAGAACTTTTTTTCTTAATTTAAATTGCAATTGCATTCGTCAGCCCTTCTGCCTTATACTTATAAATAAAGGAAATTATTAATGCATTTTCTCAAGTAGGTATTCAAAAGTTACATGAATCAACCAATTGTTAAAAGTTATAATTGGGACAAAATGTACGATTTGAGTCATCCAGACAGACTGTCCTACACAATCTTATTATTAGTAGTGTTTACAAAAAGCCAGGAAAAAATTAATTGAAGACACGCGTTATTTGGTATTTCTCCTAAAGCTTTTAGATTGCAACGGATTCCAAAATTCGTGTACACAGAAATATTCGCATTCTTACTGTTCCCTTTATCAAGCATGCCTTTAGTTAACAACTCGAGTTTTACACAGCACTTCGATTCGAAACACAACATCCCCTAAATGTTCTGCGTGTTTAACTAGTCAATTCATAGAAAAATCTCCATTTGCCAATACCAGCTTTCCGTCAATAGTAATAAAAAAATTCTGTCAACTTGATTTTACAGTACAATAAACCTAGCTACCTAAATTAAAGTGCATTTACACAGAAATATAAATGTTGGAAAAATTAATCATGTATGATTTCATATTCATGCTATTCTAGGTAGGTTCTCTTACTTCTCTTACGGTAGATATGCATGTAAATGTAAAAGGAGAGATGAATATTTTATAAATGCATAAAAAATGGTATACCTCCATGAATGTTAATATTATTATCTCTTAGTCTTAACTCTCTTAACACTTACAAGATAGTGTATAGCTTAACAGATGTAATAATATTGTATTCTCCAGCACTTAGACTTAGGACAGTCAGGACTGGGATTGTCAGATCAGTGATGTCGATTAGGCAGCACTATTTTGATTAAATTGTAGAGACTTCGTTCATTGAACGGACGTGAAGAGTGTCGTGAGTAGAGATTAATATTCTGTATTGAAGGTCTTGAAGCGTGAAATTAGTTTTTCTTCTATGCATGATAAGCAATGGGGTGGGATGCAATCACATCGCTAACTTTAATCTTCGTTATTAACTCCGTCTTTTTTCCATTGTGCATTTTGGTTAATTGCTAGTCCAGCCGGGCTGAGTCAGTCGTCAGTCCTGTCAATACTCAATATTATTATTATTAGTTGATAGCTATAAACATTTCTGTGAAACTACATATAATTACGCATCATTTCAAAACATTTCCATCCTTATCCTCATCTACAGTTTATTCCACTTTTTTTCCAATACTTAGTCATCAGTCTCATCAGATGTAAAAAATTGCAAATAATATTCTTTGGATACAACGACATCCTTAACGATAGATACATATATAGTATGAAATACGATATGTATGCAAGAATTATGTCTAAATAGACATTTAAATATGTGTGTATGTTATCATCTCAACTTTATCTTCATTTACAATCTGCTCGGAGTATAATAGAAATGCATAAGAGAAGGTGTTGAATGTTAAAAGTACATGAAGTAATTAGTTGGTATATATTAGTATGCGATTATAGTCTAACGTGTCCTAGTGCAGGCAAATTACGCCAATAATTTATAGAAAGTGTGCAAAAACAGATACTATAATTTACGAGTTAAACAAAGTGCCGACAAAACTAAATGTTTAGTATAAGAAATGGCTATATCTTAGAAATGACAGGTGCACACTTTACAATGCACATGTCATAAAGTTGCAACTTGCCTTACTACGTTTTATAAATGTAGAAAAATTGTAGGATTCACTTTGCATTGTTATAGATTGAAATAGAGAATGAAAATGATGTTTGAAGTCTTCTCTACGTGTTACTAGTAATAGTAGATTACATTTAGTTAATGTGCAATAGTCACGTAGTTAATATTAAATTAGTGAGTGTAAATGTCTCATATGTTGTCCTCTATCCTCCTTCTTAGAAAAATTCTGTTGAACTGATCTAGTAAATAGTATAAGCAGGTCTTAGTGTGATTATGAATGAATTTGATTGTGGCAGAATGTGTTAGATGTTATTCTACGGTTGTATGATTACATTAAAATGTTCAAAGTAAGTCGTGATGCGGTGCAGCTTAGTTACGATTAGTTCAGTAAAGCAAAGAGTTTACTTACAGCAAGAAGAGTCAGTCAGTAGGTCAGTTCTTTAGTAGAGACAGTGAGGCAGACAGACAGAGAAGAAGATGCAGCTGTAGCCTATTCAATTGAATTAATGCATCCAAGTTTCTGTAAGATTAAATGAGATGATGAGATATGATAGGATAACTGAACTGCTAAATGCTAGCAATGATCCTACATTAATGTGATAATGTGCCTCATGATCATCATCCACTCACTGCTACATACTCTCCCACTTTAATTTAGTTTTCTTCTTCTTCTTGTCGATACGGACATCACAGATCATACAAATACCTTTATTATTGTTATGTTATGATATATATCTTATACACAACCATTCACGTATAATATAACACACTACCTACTACATTACTCATTAATACTAAAGAAAGAAGAAGAAGATGCTCTTATACACAGACAGATCATTGCCGCCTTATCACACAATCCTCCAACTTGAATTAATCTTTGATTTAAATGAATCTTACAAAAGTTATGGTGTGTTATGGATTGACTTGGCTCTACTCCTAATTGCTAATTCCAATGCAACCAGAATAGGTTACCTATATAATATTCAATTTACAATATCACTAAGTATACCAACATTTTCTGATGAGTTATCGTTAATTTACTGACGTAAAGCATGTTATTAATACTATTCATGTTAAACACAACCTTAACTAACAATTATATGCAACTAATCATTATGTATTGCCAAGTTTGTGGAATGTAAATCCTAATCTTACACTTTAAAACAAAATTGATTGCTCTTCTTCTGCTCATCAGCATCAGGTGCAATGTGCGATTCCCGAATTATTACAACTTTCTGCCTCTATTAGCTTCTGTCGAATTTTATTCATGCTCTCCTTAGTTTAAGACATAGTTAACCACACAAAATTCCATAGAGAACACTAAAAAGTCAATATAATTATATATCTGTCAGTATAATATTATTAAAGATGTGTTACAACAGGTGAAATGTTGTTGGTTTCATCGATTTTATGTTAAGTATGTCTCGATGCATGTCACATATTATTATTACTTGCGTCTACTAACCTTGGATAACTCTCATTATGTTAGAATTGTGGTGAAACTGGATATTTTAGTTTGACTTGCAATTATGATTGATAAAGTATAATTAATATAAATATGATAATGCTTATGATGACTAATCAACAGGTGTACACAGTAAATCAAGAATCTCGCCATTTAATCCTGCAGAACATCCCAGCCGTGAATTTGGGGAATGAGCTGAAAAAGCTTTGTCAAACTTTTGGAAACGTTGAATCATTTCACTTAGTTCCTAATTACCCAGCTTTTGAGGAGTTTACGGAAACCTTTTATGTCAAATACACTTCTCTGAGTGAAGGAAGGTAAGTAGAAAATTTTCCTTTTCAGTTAATTATGTCAGTCTCGAAGTAATTTCCGCTTATTTAATTAACGAATAGTATCCCGCTGGTGAAAAGGAGTGACTTTTGTATGAAAAGATGGTTTTCTATGGATGGAATGTTTATCTGGGCGTAAATATGATTGATTGAGATTTTAGCGTGTCGTAGCATTCACGTATAGCGTTTGGCATTAATTAAAGGTGGTAGGTAGGATTGAGTCAAAGAGTCAGAAGATGACAAATGGAAAACATGTGGAAAGTGATTTCTAAATTATAAGCAGATGCATATGTAGTTTTTTTTTCAATTAGATCATTCTTGCATGCATGATCTATCTCAAGTGAAGATAGTGAGATGCGAAAGTGGTGTGAGTGAGCGTGACAGATGACAACGAGCGTGCAATTTCACAATCGTGCATTTTTGCCAATGTGCTTGCTTGTTTGAAAGAAAAAAAAATGCATTGCTTTGTGTTTACAATAGTTTAGTGCATATTTTAAATAGACAGAGCAAATGTAATTGTGGTCCAGCCGCATAAAGTCTCGTTTCCATACAATGAAAGATAAAATATTAGGCTGATGTGTACTAGAGCAGTCTAATACAAGGAATAATGACAAAGCTTAGTGTATAATGAGTGATGGATATGACTAATCTATGTTAATAAGGTCTAATAGCCGCTATTAAGGAATATTATAACTATAGATCTCTTCTTGACGGTACTAACTATAAGTAGGCACAATGCTTTATTGTCGACTTGGAACTTTTTAAGTTTCTTGAACCAATTGTAAATGCAAGTGCTTTTGAGACAAGATTGAACCTTTTGAAAACTCAGAAGTGTCAAGATCTCATATATTTTGTCTTTTTATCTCTTATACTAGACTATATAAAAGTTGAACGTGACAGTGCCTATACTTATACGTACACACATGAATACATTCTGGCTAAAAGAAAATAACTACTGTGGCAATGGCATTTGGATGAATGAAAGTCTTGCTTGTTCTTGTTTTGGAGATTTATTTCCACTTTTTGACTCTTTTGAAATAGAAGGAGGCAAGACACCGTGACAGTTTATACTTTAACATGAAAATTGGATTCTGGTTTTACAATGTCCTTCTTCTACTTCCATTGCAGTAACGATCTGTTTAACTTGACTCAGACAGAAGAGTGTACATTCTCTTGTTGCTTGCTTTGCTCCTACTCTCATAAAACTCCTAACAAATATATATCCTCTGTATACTTACAACAACTAACTCCTTGGAGAATGACACATGGAGAAGTCATTTTAGAAAATATTATGTGGCAACAGCAATGCAAGATAAGAATAAGGCAACTTCTACCAATTTGCCATTTCCAATTTGCACGCATGACACTTGTCTTGCAGAGCAGGCAAAACCAAGAGAAAACCACAAAATTGATATTATATAAATTCATCTAAATCCTCGTTACTCTCGTTTACATTTTAACTTCACCGTCTTTACACATTAGACAGCACGGGAAACTAGAAACTTTTAACTAAAAATAAATAATATTTATTATCATGGTATCATCTTTAGAAATATTCTTAGGAAATTCTTAAAAATAAATAGTTAAAAACCGGAGACAAATCTTCGCGTTACGAATTTTAATGTCATCTAGTAGAATGTTACAGGTGCATTTCTCTATTCCTCATGGATATTTTTAGTATCGTAAGCGGATATTCTTTACAAAATAATAATACTAATAATTTTAGCGATAACGTGGTGACTATTAATCGACGAAGGATAAATAATGAACACAATTTTAATTGATGCTTTTTTGTTTCTTGTGTTTATGCGAGAGAAAATGAAATGCAAGTTATTTGTAAGTGTGCTCTGTGCTGTATAGAATATCTTAGAGAAATTATGGTGTAGGTACTATATGATATGATGAATCGGCAGATTTGCTAAAAAGAAATTGGACAATCGCTCTTTCTACGGTGGTCTCATCCACATTTTCTATGCACCAGAACTTGAGAGTGTCGATGAGTGTCGTGAGAAATTAAATCAGAGGAAGGAATACGTGAAGCGATATGTGGATCCGTACACATTAGCCGAATCGAAGAAGAAGAAGAATCTAAAAGGTAAAAGAGTAGCGTAAATTTGCTATTTTAACCGAAAATCTGAAACGAATCTATTATTTTCCGATGCAAGAGCCACCAAAGCAAATGTCAGAGTAGTCAGTGCGATGAGGAATAAGAGATCGTTGGCACAGTAAAAAGTGTAAATGTTCAAGAGCCCAGAATATTTCCACTTGGATGTGTGCAGAAGAATTTCTAGTAGTAGAGCTTATAGCTTATTACCAACCAAGATAATCCTCTGGTGTACTTATTTGTCATTTTTGCACGTAGTTATTTGCTTTACGAGGCTAACCAGAGAATAAGGGAAAAGAGATTCAAAGCACAAAGTGTTTTTCGTATTTGTGTATTTTTTAATGTAAATGATTGATTATTATTTTCCGGTTGTAGTAAGAGTAAATAAGATGTGCATTCTATGTATCTATCTATCTCACAGGTAGTCCGTCGACTTCCATTTGTGCTAATAAAAGGGCCGAGGAGTCCAAACAACAGATCCTATTATCTTCTACTTCAGTTGCTGCGAGAGAAAAAGAGGAAAAGGCAAAGCACTTGCAATCCTATCTGTGGAAATTAGAAAAAGGGCAGAAGAACATGAGAGAGGAGCAGTCTAGTTCTAGGTCTTCGTCTTCTTCTTCTGTCTGCAAATCAGAAAAAGCGCAGATAGCACCGCAACAGTGGGCAAGAACTGGTCAGAAAACAACATTTGCTAACCAATCCTCAATCTCAGCTCCTACCACAAAAACAGCAAAAGAATTTGGAAAAGATATAAGAATCCAAGAAGCTTTTCCTAATTCCACAGCTGGAACATCCTATTCAGCTTCTTCTTCTTTTTCGACTTCTTCTACTACCTGTGATGATGATACCACTATGCAATCCACGAGCAGAACGGATGCTACTCTTTCTGCACATACTTCTACTATTTCTGCTACTACTGCAGTATCATCAGTAACAACCTCCTTTTTCGATCAAACTTCTAATACTTCTAAAGGTTTGTAAATAGTCGAATTTGACTTGCTTCTACTAACTATGCTCGCATTTTACACGTAGGCATACACCCCTCCACTAACAAAGCAGACATCCTTTTGGCACTAAACACAGAGAGAATAAAAGGCTTTTGATCATAATAAATCCGGACAAACCAAATCTAAAGGAAGGAAACCATGTGCGAAAACCATGACCGATAGTAATAATAATATGTAGTACATTGTAGAACACACTGAGAAACATTGTACATCAATTCTTATGTATATTACTATAACTTTAATATAAGTATATATAAGTTATACCTATATGTATATACCTACCTAGTTATGTTTAGTATTATAATAGAAGAGATTACTTTACATTGGTTTAGGGATGCTTTGTATGAAATTGGTTTTAAGAATGGCAGAGAGAGGACTTTGAATAACACATTCCACTTAGCTGGGAGATTAGTGGCTTCACAATAGTAATATTTATATTATTTGTACGTAGTAAATGTAGAAGATGTGTGTAGTAAATGATTTCATGAGAAGCGCCACGTCTATAATTAAGCTAAGTATACAGATATATGTATGTATTACTTTTCTTTGCAGATCAAGTCCTATTTAAACCAAGACAGACGTACAATTATGTGAAGCCGAAGCCTTTGAGTGCAACAAGGATTGTATTTCATT
>JABASI010003500.1:0-16328 GCA_019776505.1 Tomocerus nigrus
CGAAATATATAACAGCCGACGACGAAGTATATGCCGAAGTAAAAAACAGGCGACGCCGAAGTATATAACAGGCGAGGCCGAGGTATATAACAGGCGAGGCCGAGGTATATAACAGGCGAGGCCGAGGTATATAACAGGCGAGGCCGAGGTATATAACAGGCGAGGCAGAGGTAGAGAACAGTCGAGGCCGAGGTAGAGAACAGCGGAGGCCGAGGTAGAGAACAGCGGAGGCCGAGGTTGAGAACAGCGGAGGTCGAGGTAGAGAACAGCCGAAGCCGAGGTAGAGAACAGCCGAGGCCGAGGTAGAGAATAGCCAAGGCCGAGGTAGAAAACAGCCGAGTTTGGAGTGGAAAATAGACGATGTGGCGATGGCACCGAGAATGTTTTTGTCTCCTTCCTACGTTCCTTCAGGTTGGAGTATGGAGATGGGGAAACATTATTTATGGCGAATACCGCACACCGCGTCTGCGAAGGGTGCATTGCACACGGGGTCTGGCCGGCGCAGCCGGCCAGACAAGACGAATGGTGCCACTTAACCCCACTCCCTGTAGTAACCCCCAGGTGGGGATTACATCATCCGTCCGTAGGACGGGTCATAAACTCTAGTAGTAGATACCTTGCCATTAATATCAATAACAATTTCCTGTAAATCGGTTCTTACGATTACAGGTATTTTCAATTGCACAAGTACTACATGGTACATTGTCATGTTTATTCAAAGGGTTCATTTATTACGGACGTCTTTAAGGAATGATTTTTGAAAAATTTTGTATCTTTGTACAGTATTTATGTTTTCAAGCATTGAAACAACATCTATTTAGTAAATCTATGGCAAACAATATTTAATATGTGTGGACAGAAATCCGGCGTTGATCATGTTCGTTTTTTCGTGCTAGTAGTACATCTTTGCTTTGCTGTACTTTTTAATAACACGGAAAGTAGAACAGATACAAAAAGAGAATAGTAAGGAACATAGATTAATTTGGTAGTCAAAGAGTACACCTGTATGCCCTTAAGATAGCAAACGATTAAAGTAGAATAATTTTTTTATGTCATGAATTCAACTAGTAAAAGAGTGTAAAATATTTAGGAATGCATATATTCTTAATCCTTACGGATTATAGTTCACATGACAAGTGAGAGCACCTACATTCATATACATGCCCTTTATTCCATATTGGTAGTAGTCAATCTTAAACCTTTCCTATTTAGTTTTTTGTTTAGGTAGGCCATGTCGGGTCCAGCCTAACCCTAACCCAAGAAAATGCAACCCAACCCAGCAGTGAAGTCAAATAAATGAAAACAGACAATAAATAAGCTTTGAGTCATGTAACATTAAAGCCGTAGAAATCAAAGTGTGCTTTTAGGCACGGTCAGCAGCAGCAGGCGTCAGCAGGTACGATGATCGTAGTTTTAAGAAAAGGCTAATATAATGCTAATGTAAATGTATCTGTTTGACTAAGTGTAGCTATCACATATCCTCATTAGTTTATCTGCATTAATCTACTATTTACACTATTGCCACGAAGTTGTGTGTGAGATGACCCTGTGTCTATAGAATGTAATTTGACTTGTACCATTCTTGATTATTATTACAATGTGTCCCTGCCTACGCTGTACGTGTGTCCATTTACATCTCTCTCTCTTGAGTTGACTTAGCTGAGGATATACAATGGAAAGACAAGATTTTAATTCATGAATCTCGTACACATATGAAACAAAGCCAATAATTTAAAAATCTAATACTTAGATCTCCAAATACAGCAGCCTAAAGGGTCAATAGCCAAGTTTGGCTCAAGAATGTAATAGAATTATGTTTGCGTAGGACATTCTTGGTGAAACGATGACTCAAACACAAAAAGCTACATCTCAAATCATTTATTAAGGCGACTACCTATTATACAATTTAATTTTACATTCATAACACAATAGAAAAATGATAAATGAGCAGTTTTCTGCACATGTAGCCCCTACTACCTACATGAGAGCAAAACTCCTCTTCTCTCAGATTCATATGCACACGATGCAAGATAACATTTGCTAAATAAGATTTCCAAGCACGCCCGACGACTCTTCAGTGAGGACGGAGCCAAAGAACTGTGTACGAGTCAAAAGAAATGTAAGCTGTTCAGAGCAAAAGTAATATTATTTACGATGGCAGAAAGAGAGAGAATGAGTGGACAGACCACACGGACACGCCACACTGAACCACACCATTGTCGGCTTTAATTCTGTTTGTCTTATTGAAGTGAAGCCAAAGTTGGGAAATTGAAATATCCAATCTATCTTGACTCACTAACCCCTGTCTCTCATTTAAATAAGTTTAATCGGATCTGATCTGGCAAGGGAAAAGCATCCCACATGTCCATTACTCCAACTCCTCTTCTCATCTCTACTCAACTCAGCTCCAAAATAATTACTTCATACATAAATCTACCTAAAGACATGTTCTTAACATACGTAGATACGATCGTACCTTCTGGTTCTCTCTATATCTGCGGAGAAAACCTAAGACGCTAGACGTCAGGATTGATAATGTAAATCTCGTCGAGTTCAACTCAAAACTGATGTGACACAAATACATAATAATAAAATTTTTCATAAAACTATAGTCAAGGTATGACCATGTCAGCGATTAATTTCCACTTGAAGAGTTGAATCGACGAAAATTCAAAATCCTTCAACCGTTAAGAACTGAAAAGAATAATTATTTCTTTGTTTGTTCTTTAGCAGCGTTCTGACTCATAAATTGTGTATGTATGAAAATAATATGATGGAGAGTGACTGGACAGAGTATTTAAAGTAGGAGATTTAAAATGACGACAAAAAAGAGAGGATGGGGCACGGATGGCTGAGATAATCTGCAAATGTTAGTTAAAGTGAATAGTTAAGTCTGCGAGAGTGTTGTTCTTTTATTTTGATGTGATGTGATGCGAGTGGGGATTTTCTTTGTACATCTCCAACATGTGTATGTAGTAATATGATGTAGCATATTTTTCGTCGGTTGTCTTGTCGGTCGAGTGCCAACAGCCAGCCAAAAATCCTCTCCAGCTCTTTGGGGTGTATCCACTCGTTGCGTTACGTTGCTTCCCGAGCATCAAACATTGCATACCTCTCTAAACACACTACATAAAAGAGTGAACTGAAGAATAGTCAACTAATCTATGAGTTTGGGCGTATATCTAACTATCTAACTATTATAAACGTCTCTATCTCCCATCCATCTCTATCTACAAGACTATCTTCCTCACTCTCTGTTAACTTACCTATATATTTAATACAGGAATGTATGTAAAAGGAGCAAATGCTAAATATACACTCAATACTCTTTAACCACTACTGGTATAAAAGTAACTATAAAATTAATTCCTTTTGCTCACACTTCTTGCTCATCTCAATTCTAAGGTAAAACTATCATATAGAGTATATATATAAAGATGATATATAGTAAAATCACTTTTTAATAATGTTTATACAGAGAATTGAGGAATTACATGCAGACACAGTGCAGTAGCAACTACGATTTTTACATAATAGGAAAATATAATTTTATCTTCTGTGTGTGTGTGTAATATAAGTAAAGTAAATCAAGGAGGCGTATCGTATAGGAACTTATATTCATAGAAGACATGCATGGCAAGCCGAGTGAGTTAGTATGTGAATGCAATGCAACAATGTGATGTGCATTGAGTGAAGGATATGAAAAGACAGACGTAACTATCTAACAATAAGCTAGGCAAATTAATCTATGAGTTATATATGTACATGCATTCATATAATATAGGAATAAAGATTATCTCTCGTGCATAGGTGGATTTGTGGATTTGGATAGTGGAGAGAGAGAGAAGGAGAAGACAAGCGGCATTAACTTAACATCCCTATCAACACAGGACAACATCACACTATACTCTGTTGTTTGTTAGTACATAGTTTTAATAGTAATGTTTCCAGTAGATCCTTTGCTATGTTATTAGTGCAGGTATTCACTCTGTGAGTAAAACAAGAAGGAAAAGGACGGGGAGCACGAGACAGAGAAGATCAGGCCAGGCCACAAAAGTAGATAGCAGATGAGCATTTTAATCTGAGCCGGCAAACACGACACGACACCACTCTTTTTCCTCCTTACTTCCTTCTCAACAACAACAAACGTAGACATTCCTCTCAGTTTACACTTTGCACGAGGAATTCATCCAACACACTCCACTTGTTAACTTACAGAGTGTAAAACCAGAATCCGAGTGACACGAGGAAGAACAGTTAAGAATTATAATCTACTTTATTTAGTGTGTTTGTTCTCAGACTTTGAGTGTGACTCTCTCAGAGCCAGAGGATCTCGAACTGAACAAGAAATTCATTGATGATTCAAAATTTTAGATAGGAAACTCACTTAAAGATCACATTCCATTAGCTACATCAAAATCACATCGAATTTGATGTGGAAAAGCTCGGCAACAAGTGAGTTAAGAGCACTAAAAGTGAATTGAAAGTAAGGAGTGCTATAAAAATACTAAGCTAAGCTTCGAAGCTTAACTCCCAATCCCCAATTGTCTTGTTTCTGTCCTCTTTTTGAATTTTTACAAGGGATAGACACTAGTGCCTTGTAATTTAATTGAATTAAAGAAGGAAAATAGCTAATTTGTGACTGTCTCGTCTTCTCCTGTAGCTACAACTAAATAAACTTCAAGATCTACCGTGACATCAAAATCAAAGATAGAACAGTGAGAAAAATCGAGTCTTTGTTACACAAGACTTCGTAAAACATCTGATGAGATGAGACTGTCAAGTTGAGATTGAGAATTGAGACTGAGCAGAGGAAGAAGTGCGACGAACATTGTGCTCTAACGCTTTTCTACCTAGGAAAAAGTAGACAAAGCTCCCTAATTTCATTTTACGGGAAAAAACTCGTGGAATTTGGCGAATTAACTTGCAGTGCACTGTTATTTACGAGTAGTTAACGTTGAATTGTTCTCCTGTGTTAATTTAAATTGGAGAGAGAATAAATGTCTCGAGCCATTAGTAAAAATCAAGATTCACGATTCCTACACTTTGACTAATGGCTAACGGCAATTGTTTTTAAACTTGCGTTCTTTCCTCTCATCGTACCAGTGCTGACTGACTAACTATCTTCCTTCCTACTTATTTACCTATTCTTCCTCACTAACACACTCAGAATATTCCCTACTATACACAGAAAACCGTAAGTTAAGCCAGATAAAAATAGAAACTTGTAAAATCGCGAAGAACTAAACGGAAGTAAACCTTCTTTTCCTATGCCACAACAAACGTAGTACATGCATACACACGGGTATCTTTTAATTTAACTATACTTGAATTACTACCACACCGGTTTACTCACAAGTGCAAAATAGTTTCTCGGAAAATTGTGTCAAATGGAATTTCTTACTCGTTCTAAGGATTGCAAGTCAAACTAGATTAAGCAAAACAAGTCTACCGTGACGAAGCCACGCAAATACTACAGTCAATCGCCTAATTAAAGTTAATAAACCTTTTAGCTAACTATCCACTAAGCGCTGTTACTACATACTCTTCAACTCTAAAAACTTCTCAACCACAAAAATACACGTAGACAAACATACTACGTTATTTATTTATATAATACAAACCGAACTACGCTCTCCCTGAACGTTATTCCTCCTTATAAAACACTTAGTTCACATAAACAGATAATTAGATAATACTCATTCAAGATGACCGCAACGGCAACCAAAATTGGAGAGAAAAATAACAGAAATTCGGAGAATCGAAGGGTAAGATCATTTTAATTAATGCTCATAAGTAGTTATTATCCTAGTATTGCAGGTAGTACCCACACACACACCGATGATGAATATTAAAATTATAGTATTTCCTCGTCTTTTCATTAATAAAATTAATTGAAAATATTTTTGCATACTATCTGTAAAAGATATATTTCCGATATTTATTCTATTTTTATAGAAGCACGGAAAAAAGTTATGCGTAAGTGGGTAGGAAAGTAAACGTAATTTTTAATTATTTTACAAGTCCTACTTTTGTAGTTGATTGATAAGCAATACGCAGGTATGCTGGTCAGGATAACAATTAGCATCATGCTAGCATTCAACTCTGATATTAATAGTATCTTATCGTGAGTTTCAATTCTAGCTGGTTTAGTTGCAGGGAAGCTACTGCAAGTAGGTAGCTACCTATTACTTTTATATGTAAGTTCTGTAAGTAGTTACGACACAAAACTTGATTAGAGAAATCTAATCTAATGGAACTCGTCTTACATGTGAAAATACTTGAATTCGTTTAAAATACAAAATGCACGTAATGATCATTGAAGGAGTTATGTACTTGTGTATGTAATCATTGTAATGTAAGAATGCACAGATGTAATGTCATAGCCATAAAATAGATAAATGTCTGATCTGATGAATTGTATTAATTGTTGCTTTAGGCTAACAAGCCACTGATGGAGAAAAGACGGAGGGCAAGGATCAACCAAAGTTTAGCTATCCTCAAGACTCTGATTGTTGACTCGAATAAAGATAAGGTTTGTGTATAATTTCAATTCTCTTGTTCTTAAGGCTTGTTACATGATGTCATATTTAAATTTTATGTCTGCCCTAGCGTATCCCATTCAATTTTACAGTAGATCTTCAAATATGCACTCAAATTGTTATCTCTCTTTATGCTAGATTGAAATTGTATTTGGTAAATTACATGGATTGAATACATAACTGTTGTTATAGACAAAGTATACATTGCCTGAGGTGTTTATGAAACTTAAATGTTACATTATAATGCAGGTAGGATGCATAATATTTATGAATATGGTGTGTCCTAAAATAATACGTTTTTATGCATAGTCTTAAGTGTACGATAACATTACACTGTTTGATTTAAATTAATTATATAGTGGTGGATGAGAAAAGTTGGTTAATTATTTGTGCTAGAGTTTCAATTGAATGAAAGGTGCAATGAAGTAAACTGGGTAGGTAAAGTAGTTAGGAGGAGACCTCCAGGATTTGATTGCTTAGCACAGAGAGAATACAAATTAGGAAGACGAAGAAGGCGATTAATAAGTAAAGTAGTAGCAAAGGGTGCTGAGCTGATTGTGAGGTTGAGTTGAAGTTGTGAACCTTGTTATTAATTAGCAATTTGTATTTTGATTGCCGACAGAACGCCCAGGTAGACTTCTAATCCATTCCACTAGTTGTAGACACACATTGGTAATCACAAGATATAAACCTGTCATAAATTATTAGGGATGTTTTTTGAGGAGGTAGGTGCTTGAAAATGGGATAAAGAAAGATGAAAAGATGTTTGAAGGGCTGCGGTTGTGTAATTTTTAGTGGCATTTGTATGCACACTCGGTAAATAAATGATTATTTTTGTGCTTTAGGGCCAGAAGCCAACGAAATTGGAAAAGGCAGATATTCTTGAACTGACTGTGTCCCACTTGCAGAAATTGAACACAAAAAAATTGTCAGAGCAGAGAAAATTCGAAGACGGATACACGGTATGTTTTCTATTTCGTTAAATCTCATTTGTCATTGTGTCTAGCCTGTAGACGCAAAAGAGTCATGCACTCAGCACTCAGGTCATATCAAAAAAGGTGATGTCTGTCAAAGTATTTTCTTATTTTTACAATACTTTGCACGTAATGAATAGGAATGCACCAAAGTAGCAGCAAAGTTCCTGGAGAAATGCAACTTTGACAGAAACACAGTAGACAGACTAGTAAGTTTCCTGAAGACACGTCAAGATCGGAAAATAAATAAACCGAAAGAAGAGAAAGGGAAAATGAAGTTGAGCTATTCAATATTTTCGTCGGATGACTCATCCTCACGTTGCAGCAGTATTACAGACACATCCTCCTACCTCCACGAAGACTTGCCTTGCAAAATCAAAACGGAAAATCATTCTGCAAACGGGAATAATGCAGTAACCCGGACTGTGACTCTCACTCCCGTATCTCTTTGCCCTAGTCCTAATGACTACGCAAATCTTCCCGTCAATTCCAATGATCCTAATAATGATAGCTCTGATCGCAGCTCTTCCTATTCCGATAATAATTCCCCACAAATTCCTCAGATTACCTCAGTAGTGCCCACCATTATGGTACACCAGGATTTCTACTACAATCAGGCAGAACCTTTGGACTACAGCCAGCCTTTGGATCTGTGTAAAAACCGAATGTATGACACAAGTGTCTGGAGACCTTGGTAGGTTTGTTCTATCTTTCTATACTTTCATTCACCATAGTTTTCTCAATGTGTAAAAATGTGAGATTTCCTAAATTCTATGATGAAATTAGAAATTAAAGCCTGAATGTTTATAGTTTCTAAGTGTATGATGGACTGTTTGAATTAATTAATTAGTTTCTTTTAAGATTTTTCAACTCCAGCTGTGAATACGGATATGCCTGATTTATATTATAGTGAAAGATTTATTACTACAATTTACAATCATTAGACTGTTTAGATGATTACTCAATGCCTCAATGCAAAATGTACATAAATATTAATTCCTTATCCAATATACTTACTACCTACAATATTAATTCTAAATCTCCTGGTTATATTTGTAATCACATCCACTTATTGTACTTGTTTTTGTATTTTAACATACTTAGTTATGTATAGTGCTAGCAATAGTAGGTTAAAGATGGTAACACAATATCCTAGTGAAAATCAGCAATCAATAATTACATAAAATTGCAGTTTGTAATTATAAATATGTACTAACTACTGACTGTATGCTATGTTTGTATGAATCATCATTATAGCTAATCATAAAGCAATCATTATCACTACAATCGACATATAATAATACAAAATAACAAAACGAGAGGCTAACACTTCATGGTTATAGAATATATATATATTATTATGCAAATTGTGTATAGATGACTAAGGAAGGGATGAAAATTGTCTGAAAATTTCAGGTGTATCCTCATGATATATAGTTCAGTGTCTATTAAAGGCTATATATTATACTATACATACATTAAACTACCTACTGCTTGTCATTTAGCACGCATTTTTTATTTGTAGTTAGTTATAAAGGTTATCCAATCAATAAAGTCAACTTCATTTCAATAATTATCTCATGCTCGCTGTTTATCTGTTTTCCTATGAACCATGCAAAATAATCTTATCACAATTTAAATTGTAATTGACGCATTGTCGCAAAAAAATTTACTAGAAATTAAAATCGGTCTATCTTTTGAATGGATTTTATCTATATACATAAAAAGATGATGTTGCTCTTAAAAACATTAAGGCACGTGCCATTCCAAGTCTGACTAATTCATCCCCAATTTTATGCCTATACATGCTTGCATAACTTAAATGTTTTAGTGACTGTTCTACCTTAGATGCCTGAGACATGATTCATATGGCTGGGTTCTTGGAGTAGTTTTTTGTGTTCCTGTCTGAATATCGATTACCGTCATTCATCATTTGAACTAAACGAACCTTAGTCAGGAAAGAGTCAAAGTAAGTCATTCATTCCATTCTCGTTGTAAAAGTTGCATTCGAAAAATATTCTAAGAATGTATATGTTAATATATTCTGCTGAGAATGTGTACTTGATATGGTTAGTGTACATGTTCTATGTACATAGTCAAAGTTGCACGGTGACCTGAAGCCTCACTTCACTTTTAAACAGGAAACATGCCGACCTTCCTTCCTTTTACTACATAAATGCACTTCTGTCGAAAGAATGCAATGTTCACTTATGAAATAAGCGTTTGTCTCACCAGACAAGCTCATTTCTCATCTTTTATTATCTTTTGTGAACTAAAGAACAATGCAAAATGCAATAACCTTCCTGGAACGAAATTCTTAGTATTGGGCAAGTCAAAATGTCAAACATTTATACTTTTTAATTTTCGTATTAAAGTTTTAAATCAAAACACTTTTTTCCAAGATTAAATCTGCAGATGATATTACAAAACTTTAATAAATACAGTTTAAATTAAAGTAAAAACGGAACGAAACTATTTTGCAGATAGAATTCCATATTTCCATAAATGTAGCATTACTAACTTTATACAATTTCCTTGAAACTGAATCACCTAATAAATATTCAATCGTATGGATAGAATATCTAAGCAATAAAAAGAGTTGGGAAAATGCGTCTCAGAAAATGTGTGACTGGCAATAAAATATCTTTGCGAAGTCTAGAAAGGTGTCTACTGGGAAATAAGTGGCTAAAAATGCATAAAGTTATGGAGATGCGTGTAAAATTTTAGAAACTGCGAGTCCTTGTGTATGTATGTAATATGTTTGAGGATGGGAGGACTACCTTAATTGAATTTTTGTAAAGGAGAGAAGGAACATAACATAATAAAGAAGAGATAGTTACGAAGAATGATATTTATGGTAGAAGATGAAACAAGGGAAGGGAAGGAATGGGTGCACAATGGAAAGAATAATAGAAAAATGGAGATAGTGAATTAAAAAGTCTCTCTCTCTCTCTCTCTCTCGAATGTGTGCAGCCATTAGAAATGCATCGATCTGCAACCGAAGCATAAGGGATTTGATTTCATCAGATGATGATGGTGATAGGGAGTTGGTTGTGTTGCTAAAGATAGTTCTCCACGTGCGGATTGCGGATGTGCCCATCGCCCATCACATCCCATCCTTTTCTATCATCATCAACCATAGCACCTCACTATAAACATACTCACCCTATATCTACGTCTACCTACCTACTCCCTCATTTATACATCCACCAACACACACAGATACAAACAGAGATAGGCCAACACACGTACATATATTATAATCTCTACATATATCTTTGTGCATTTAGATCCAGCACACATGCATAAACATATACATACGGAATAGTAATGTTTTAAGTACTAGTACTACGTAAAGGATTTAAATTCTCAGTCTAAGATTATTAAAGGTACCTTTCCTTGAATGAACTCACTCTCTGTGTCTATGTCTTGTACATATATAAATATATATTATATATAAAAGTATATATATAAATACGCAATATAGGGGGAGAAGGAGTTATATAGTTTGAGATGCAGGAACTTGACTTTAATGCTCTGTCAATCAAGAGTATGCTGGGACGATGTTCAGTTCAGTTTATGTGAGCAAGGAGCAGACAGTAGTCAAGTCTGACAAGACACACAGGATAACAGAGAGAGAGAGAGGGTTATCTTTTTGCCTATCGTATCGTTTCGTGTCAGTATCTGAATCTAGACCTCCTCAACTATATACATTACTACTACAAACTACAATAATATTATTACAATCTGTAACACAAACAACCACTAACTAACGAAATCTTTTTCTCCAAGAGACATTTTATCGCTTATTGCTCATCTCCCTTTTTAGTCTCAATGTACACTGACAAAAAGAGCTGACGATGAGGTGCCTTCATCCTCTTTCCCTTTGTCTACACCTTTCACATAGCATTATCTCCATCTTTTATTACATCTCACACACAATTCCATGCTAACCCGACTAAAAACACCCACAAATATTAAAATATTTAATAGCATCACTTAAGGACAGGTGATTTTCATATACTAACGTAAATATTATAGTAACACTACACTTACAGTTTACTATTATTTTATTAAGGAGATTTCCCATTTTTTCATCTTGTCAACCTTACGCCCTTGTTTTCTCATCTGCAGTTATCATCACAACTTTTAAACTTAAGGTCGAACATACAGCAGTAGGAAGGGTTTTCCGTCCTTGTCACTTTTGTCACGTCAAGTTATGCATTTGGAACAGAGATTACTTATCAAATTAACTTTTTAAACTCTATAGGACATCAGAGCATAAAAATTATTATACATGATGTAGATGCTAATAAATATAAACTCTACGCACGTGACGTGAGCTTAGAATTTAGATATAAATTCTCAGAGTGAGATTTGATGTAGAGCAGATAGGATGTATTTTTGCGTAGATTAGAAGATAAAATTCTGCGTGTGTGTGTGTGTATCATCATCAGTCGCACATTTTCCTAAATTAGTGTCTATTTTAGCACTGAATGTGTCAAGGGATTGGACATCCCTCCCTACAGGATCCTAACACCATCATCGTGACAAAAAAAGACTGATGAACGTTCCGAAGGACGGGTTGACTGATTTGGCGTAAAGTACAGATACATTGTCCTGACTTTCTGCCATGCCATCCGATTCTAATTTCAGAAGAGTGAAGTGTGCAACTGCTGCTGAGCCCATGCAAGAGCCACACCAAAACACAACAGACTTGAAAATGTACATGCAGAACACAGGACATTTATTTCCACCTATGACTATGAATATGTAAATTAAGCACGAGTGTAAATGTTGGACTTTAGAAGTAAATGCATCACACCCTCCTTCTCCTGATTATTCTAATTTCCTCTTCTTTGTTCAATTGGTAGGATGATGCCCCGGCTGTGCCTATTATCTTATCATATCACAACAGACGAAAAAAAAACTACAGGCACGTACGTACGACCACGACTCGTGCACAGAATCAGAACAAACTCTTTTTTATAGATCATAACGACAATCTATGATATTTGTTATAAGAGAGATTATAATTATCATAGTTAAGCCTAATACCTTTTCTGTTTTCATGTCATTTTAATTTTACTTTGTTTGGTGTCTGTCACATGTCCATTTCAGTTATGTGCACTCTCCGTCCACACATATTTATTATTGTTCCGTCATTTTACGAGAAATGAACGCATCTCTCTTTGATGATTCTCATCTCGTTTCATCTTTTGACGGTTTCATTTCCTATGCTCATACTCATGACGCTATATTATGTCTATGCTCTAACTAATTGTAAGTAAGCGGAGCCTGAATTTGCATTGAATTGAACGTGAACCAAAAGTAGTTAATCCTATTTTTTTATTCTCTCGAATGTGTGTACCTACACGTATGAAAGAGTTAGGAAGTGAGCGAGTGGAGTGAACTTTAACGTACTCACTCGGCTTTTACGCGTATTTTACTTTGTGCACATTCCGAAACATCAACTACTACATGTCCTGCACTACTGTGCACTATGTAAATTCTTTTTGATTTGATTAGTTTCACATCTTGATGCATTCATTTGCAATTTTTCATGCAGAAAGACATAAAATTTAAATTTCTCCTCATTCTAAGCAATCTGCATATGTTTATGTGTGCATCAAGTGTAGTAATAATATCATAAATAGTCATAATGTCTATACTAAATTATAATGCAATACGAAAATCATCAAAATCTCATCAAAACAAATTCACCTCTCCTACATTACGAAAAGTCTGATTGTACCTACACTGTTACAACAGTATTTGATTCATGCCGTGAATACAAACTCATTTGCTTTGATATCTTTGATTGTAATTTATTTGCCTGAAAACAGACTAGTAGTAAACTTTTTCCCACCTATTAAAACTAAAATAAAAATATTTTCTGAACAAAAATTAAAATGATAATATATATATATATATAATGAAAATAATAATAATATTGTAAAGAAGTATTACTACTTATTATCATAGCCATATTATAATGGCTATGCTATTATGTTTACAATAAATACACCTTAACTAAGGCTAATAGTAGCACAATTTCCCTGTTTCCCGTCACTCATCTTCATCTTGAACAGGCGAAACGGTTCTCGCTTACCTGCTCAAGCCTAATTGTCAGTCTAGATTATTATCGTTAGGAACCATATGTATAATTTGGTCTTAATGACAATAGTGTCTGAAAATCGCCGAATTTGTGATGTGTGTAGGAAATGAAACAAAGAAAAGCAAATGAGTAAATAAAGACAGGGAAGGAGAGTGACACGCACGGTTTGGCCCGATGTTTATGTTTTAGGTAAACAAAATAAATAGTAGGGTCTATTTATAATATCTCTGTGTATATTATGCAATGTATGATTATGCAGAATATAATATGTCTATCCTTTATATATAAGAGACTGTTTAGTAAGTAGAAGAGAAAATGAGACGGAGATCTCCAGCGCACTTCTCCAAGGTAGAATACGTACGACGATATGCATGGCCATGGGTGGGAAGCATCCGCCGTAAAACGACATCCGAAAATCCGCCCTGTGTATCCTGAACAGGATTGGAATACTAAATAAGAGCACCTTGAACAATAGCTAGCTATTACACATTCTCTATGTGTACAAAGTACAAACTATGTCAAGCGTAGATCAAGGATTGGAAAATCCAAATGAAAACAAACGATTTAAATAAGTGTAACATTGTAGAGTGTATAAAAGTGTAGCTACCTAATTATATTATTAGTGTTTATAGTGTAAGGATGATGGATAGTTGGAAAATCTGCTAATAATAACAAAGGATAGATAAAATATGATAAAAAGGAATGTTCTGGTGAGTTGCTGGAGAAGATGAGTGAGACGATGAGGACTGTGGTGGTTGCTTGATGATGATAATGAGTAATAAGAAGGTTTGCCGTTTGCCTCTCGAAATATTTCAGTAAAATAGTGTGCAGCAGTTGAGAATGAGAATGTATTCATAGTGGATAGATATTGAGTGGAGCTGAACGAAAAAGGGAGCGAAGCGAAGGAAGATTTTACATTTTCATCAGTAACAAACATAAGAGAAGAGATAGAGTAATAATTTGGAGTGTATTATGTTTGTAGTGTGGAGTGGAATGAAAAGGTGGGGCGGCAGCAGGGGGGGGGCATGCAGACACAGAAGAATAAATATATTTATGGAGAAAATGCACATGGCTGAAAAGAAAAGAAGAGCAGGTGAATTAAAGTGGTTAAATGGTTATAGTAAATAGGCAGAGAGAGAGATTAGATTTATAATAAGTGAAGATGGCCCGAGTCAAAGGCAGAAGAGCAGATCACAGGAACTCTCGTCGAATGCTCTAGCAGCCAAGTGCTTTCTGGCCAAGGTGCTGTATTGGAAAATTAATACGCCCTTCATGGATAAAGACACTCGCATCTCATCTCGGCAATAAGGAGCATTAGCAAACTAACAATGAATTGCTCGAACGTATTATTGTGCTCTGTGAGAATCTGCAGAGCTGATCTTCTTCTATTTATATAATAGATAGAGTGATGCATGGCATGAGGAGTGTGCACGAGTGCAGCATCCGATCCAACCATCTGGATCTGGATCTTCTTCTTCTTCTTCTGCCTGCTCATCAACTACCAACAACCAACCTAAAATCAAGTTAGAAGAAGAAACTCAAAAGACACAGTAAAGCAGAACAGAGCTCAAGGGCGACTCACTCAGTCAACTCACACAATTCACATTCACACAGCCCAACCAACTACAATACTATTATTATATTTTACTTATAAATGTAGATTCCTCGAGAATTTCCATCCAGTGAGTCCGTCTGGCTGGTTGGGTCCTCTTCTCGTCTGTGTAGGTCCGTCCGTTGGCGTTGCGTCGCGTTCCGTTGAATTGATCCCTACCTACTACCTGCCTACCTGCTCATCTCATCCCTCAATTTCTCCTTTTTCCTTTTCAGACTTTTTGATGAGTCTTTCTGTTTTCCTTGCATCGCTTCCCTAACCTTGCCTTGCCTTGACTTCTCTTCCAACAAACTCCGGCCGTCCGTCTCGGCTCTTTTCCTTTCTCGTTCTCGTCTCCTTCCCATCACCAACCAGCCCATCATCGCTACGCCACACTCCGAAGTTCCGCCCAAAAACAAACCAAATCCTTAATTCACTTGACTTTCAAATGTATCCCCTTTTCAGACACTTCTACTATCTGTACTCCACATACCACCTAGTTACTACTTATAACTTTTATTAATACACTCATACATTCACAATTACTCTGAGCTATTAGTCATCATTCTACTCATTGTCACTTTATCACAGCATCTGTAACATTCAGGCTTAGCTTTCTGGAATTCTGTGTTGGATGTTGAGTTAGGGAATCAATACATACCAAGTTTCATCTTAGATCATGCTTAGTTAAGATAATCTTCGACTACAGATATATCTTGATATAAAAATTATTTCAATAGTTCGCGTATTTCTGTTCATGGGCACTGAGAATTCTTAATTGTGCGCAAATGGGAATCATTCCCAATGTAACTCAATCAACTCAAGGTTAATGCTTATCGGAAAGTGATGAACGCATAATACGAAAAATTCCTTATTCTTTTTCACGTTTTTTCCCATAAAACCTGCATCTGTTAAAAAAGAATTTGTGTGCCTGCATATGGCTTCACATTTCGTGAGGAAATTAACGAAATCTCAAAATTCAATTCAAAGTATTATGTGGAAATGTCAATAACTTATCATTTAGCATTGTCTGTTAAGATTGTGAAGGTCAAAGGCATCATAATCACAGATAACCAACTACCTTAAATTTCAAATCATGAAAT
>JABASI010003501.1:0-16328 GCA_019776505.1 Tomocerus nigrus
AACGAGATGAATTCGTTCAATATGTTTATAATGATCTTCGCAGGAATCCCTTCCAACGAAAAATAGTTATGCACACATTTATTTTCGGTATCGGTAACTTAAAGTTAGGTACTAACAAGTCAACAGCATAAGAATGAAGATATTACATCCCAGATGTATACCTATACTTATTTAAAAAATGATATCGTCCTAAGGCAAAAAAATCAAAAAATATATCAAACCACTACATGGAGAAAGTGAATAAGTAACAGAAGGGAAGGGCATGACATCCAAGTCAAAACTGTCTTTTCACTACACTGTAGAGTTCCTAAAATGTCCAAAAAATAACAGAAACAACTCCTCACTGTCAATCAAAGCTACAAAGAATTTCCTTTCAAGTATTCAATGATATAGGAAGCAGAAAGTTTTCTTAAGCATCATAAAAACGCATAGGTTCACGTTCAGACGGCACGCTAACGATCCTCGGATCCTGTATATAATATCCCGTTAGATATGCTCATCTCTTGTAGATATGCTTTCATTCATGGATTTACATCTGCACGAGTGTATGTATTGACGTAAGATGCATGCAATAGTTAACCCTTTTCGTATAGAAAAGAGTGAAAATTTTGTTATAGGTTCTTGGAAAATATTCCAATGATATGTCCTTATTTCATAGAACGAGAACCTGCCCTCTTCTCTAGAATTCCAAGGATTTTAAATTTAGAGTGTGCTATAAAATTGGCATGCGAAACTATTGGGAATTTTACGAAATGATCATTTGTAGAATTCTAAACTCCTGCTCAGAAGAAAGTAAAGAGTCCAGTAGCAAAAGAATTTTCCACGAAATAATTAACTTGATTATACATGTACAGATAACTCCTATCTGGACTTGGTACATAAAAAATTTAATATTTGGTAATGAAATCAGAATCAAATATTCACGTGTACTACAAGATACTTCATAAAATGTCGGCGACAAAAAGTAGAAATAACAAATTAATGCTATTCAGTGCCTAAGCTGGAATCTGTTTTCACCTAGCTAAGGTGTCAATAATGAGAGGTAAAGAAGAGTGGAAAGAAAGGAGGATTCTATGGTTATTATGATCTTAGTGGCATTATTAGCGGATATTTAGGCGGGGTAATGTAAGAGCGACTGTGAGATTATTCTCCTTTGTCGACAGTCGGATTTGGAATAGTCGGAAGAGAAACTAAAAGAAAGGAAGAAAAGGAAAGAGTGAAGTTGGCGGTAGGTGGAATGGACTGAGAGGAACAGGGATGTGTACATGGGAAGAAATTGGACATCTCTCCGTAAAAGTCCGAAAGAGGCCGAATGTGAGCTTGAAGTAGTAAAAGACGGTAGTGTACGAATTCGGAAAGCTGTAGCAAAGCCCCACGCCCAATTTCCAACTCGGACTAAAGCCACCGACGCAAATCCATTTTTAGGGACGTCGATTCTAAAAATAGACTTTCACTCGGCTTTCTGTTCGGCATCGTGTAGTGTGCTTTACTCTGCTTTCCTTATCGTATGACACGACACGCTGTGGTGTGCTCTATGTATTGCAAGTGCAGGCCATGCCAGCCTGAATGGATTGCATGAAGTTAGGTTAGGTAGTTGTATCCAGGCATAATAGCCACATGTATTTGCAATTTCATGTAACACTCCTCTATACTCAAATACTTATCCTGCATTGTTATGCACGTAAACTACACAGGTTACGACATTATATCCCTATACATATAGTCAAACACCACCATAATATTATATTACATCTTTATTGGGATTTACCTTTATACTAGCACACTACACACAGAGAGAGAGAAATGCTAAGTAACATGCTATATGCATATACATGATATAAAGTCAGCATAATATATAGTCATATATTCTGTATCGAATATACGTATAACCATACAAATACGTTACCCTGCTCTAATCTACATTCAGCGTTAACATTAAGAAAGGGCTGCTGAAGGTGTCTCTTTGATTAGCCTGTGTTGATCAATATAACAACAATCCGCAGTCTGCTTTGCTATACATTTACTTGTACTTTATATTTCCCTTCATAGCCCTACTTACTATATAACTCATTCTTTCTCTCGTTGCACTATACTACACTACATCAATACATAGTAGCTTTCTCCTACTTTCTCTTCCTGAAAAGAAGACATTGTGAATTTGGCTCTCTCTCCCTCTAAACATCAACGGAGTCGACTACTCGCTCTGTTACTGCTGTTCCGGACTCCAAGATCTCACCAGGAAGCCGCTGACACCAACACCAGAGCTTTCGCATAATACAGTAATGTTCTTCTCACAGACTCACCTATTTATTCATACCCTGTTCCTGCCATCACTATTACCTATTTACCTGGAAACCTTCTTCATTTACAAAGTAGTACTAGAAAATACACAGATTGAGCGATATAGACATAGACTACATGACTGATAAGATAAGAAGAAAAGACAATGCCACATAATAGCTAACAGAATCTAAACAGATATATTAGTAATCGTATAAATAGATAAATACCTGTGGCCTACAGTTAAATGGAAATTGCTAGCACTAATCCTGGAACAGAGAGAGAGAAAGAGAATAGCATTATGGAGATAGAAAAATAAATGATAGAGAAACATCCCACAATCTGACTATCTGACTAGGTGACACTGTGACAGTCTTCCAACTTATCTGAACAGTGATAGAAAGAGAGGAAACGAGGCCAGGAATGTGATTCGGTCCATTCTCATTTCCCATATCGCAGTATCTGTAGTGCCAAAGCCAAGGTCTTTATTAGTCACACATATACCTAGTCAGTCCCATCCTCCCATCATACCACTTTCTTTCACCCAACCAAACCAACTCCTTTCAATCCATGATTCATTCACTCAGCCAGAAATATCAAAAGCTTCTAAATATTACGTTTACGCTATTCGTGGAAATAAATACAATTAATTATTTATTAGCAATTCATCAAAAAGTGGCTACGGCTGAAATTAATAAAATTCTTCTAAGTGGCTCACATTCTCCAATTACAAATACTGGTTTCCAATTATATTACGTAAACAACAATTTTACAAATAATCCAAAACTGCATTTAGCAGTTGTTAGAATAGATAACTACGCCATCTACTACGGATTAAGTATGCTTGGAAGCGTACGATAGAAATCCCCAACTAGGATATTTTCAACTTTGGACGTCATTCCGAGATTATGAGTCTGCAAAGTCTGAACGTATTAGTTATCTATTTATAATGTTTACATTTAGTAAAAAGTTTTAGAAAATGTATGCTAAGACTTTCTAATAGCATAATTAGCGTTATAATATTTGTATTTATTTGACATATCAACTTGTAATTTTGGAATGCACAATCAAACCATTATTATTATAAAGTAAAGGTCTGTACTCTGTACTGATTTGAGAAGACTATACATAACATTAGGAGTGTAGCTGCAAGCGTCTCTTTCTCCATCTGTTTGCCATGAACTTGAAATAGTATTTAGTAAATAAATCTCTGCTCTAGCGCGCTGAGAAAAAACCTTGAATTTGATTGCCTGGAAATGTATGTGTACAACTATCAGGAACATATGCATACGGAAGATTATATTTATAGACATTATTAGAGAAAGAGAACTCTTACAAGTAGAGATCGTAAGACGAAAGAAAACAATGAAAATAAAAGTTAGCTTTTGAATGGAGGCCTAAAATAGAATGTTAAGAGTATGAAGCAAGTTATAATTTATAAATACTAAAAGCCCTATTACGATATAGTCTTAATGTTAGCTTTCTACAAACAATTTTGACATAACCTCAACAAACAGTGCATGAGATCCGACAAATGACGTCAATGCAACACCATACCACTTGCTTAATACCCAAACGAGGCTTTTCAACTCACATTGTTCATCTACCGAACGGATAACATCGTAACCTTACTTTTAGACGCTTTCCCTTCTTCAGGCTTCACATACGCTACTTGTAGCAACATCAATATTTATTTCCTTTCAGGCATTAGTCTCCATACTCCCTTAATCTGCTTATGTGTAAGCTTTCCGCTCAAACTTGTTTTTCATATGGACGGAAGTGCACACAACAGTTGCGGCCTCCATCCTAAATCCAAATTATCTCTTCTACATACATTTCTAATCACTTGAAATTTCCAAAACCAACATCTCCTAAATCGACAGCAAAACTAGTAACCACATAAATTTTATCAAATCCCTTCATTACTCACAAAATTTTAGTTTATATTACCGTTCATAAATACGAATCTGACGAGTATTCTTGACCCAGGACACATAGAATCCAATTTTATTTTATTATTGCTCTGTAAAGTATTTACAGTTATTTTCTTTCATTTCACCCAATAATTTCAAATGAAAATTGAGTTTTTTTCTATATTATTTTCTTTTTGTCCAACCTCTTTTTGTTCATACTACCTGTAACATACATATTGCAAATGTTGACATAAACTTCGCTGTTTTAAAAATTCAAATCGATTCGGTATACAAGAGGAAATTATATTTATGATTAGCTTGTAAATAAAAGCGTAACAATTGAGGGAGTATGTAGGAGGATGCCTATATAATTTGTGATAGATAAAAAATGTATTCCATCTGAATAAGCACTAGAAAGAACTAATCCGATGCCAAAGGGAAAAAGGGAAGGAACCGAAAGAGAGAGAGAGAGTCAACTGAAGTGATGCAACATGCAAGAGCTCCCGAAATTACTGTGAATGAACATGGACAGTTTGTATGCATGTACAGACAGATACATTCACAAGTCAAGTTCTTAGTAATAGAAGCAAACGAAGTCATGCTTACTATTGTTAGCTGTCTACATTCTTAAAGTTGTGTTGACGTAGACGTAGATGTACCTCTATCCATCCCTTACTATTCTGTTGGCACAATTTCACTAAAGACGAAACCAAATTCTGACAAAAATATACGCTTACGTAGTAGCTATATGTACAAAACTGTGTAGTACTCTAAGACTCTGAGTACTATCACACGAAACAGAAAAGTATAGCATAATAAAAATGTAGTACTTATTACAGCATGTACTACGTATATGTAGTTCATGCCAGTATAATATATATCTACACATATATTAATGGCTACTACTCTTTTCATTTTGCAGTTAGAAAAAAGAAAGTACCTAGTTGGAGTAGTGACTAGTGAACCTAACCTTTCCAACTTGAATGAAAAATAGATGAGAAAAGAAAGGTTTGACTTGGCATGACATGTTTCGATTCTTATCACTATCACTTATAGATAGTTCTTTAACATCAAAGCATTGCTCCACATATACAATTTGTATCCTGTTCAACTTACTTACCTAACTGCAATTTCATTTAGGTATTTACTTAGATTATTAGAATTTTTCTTATATAATCCTATAGGTACTAATATAGCTATTCTCCTATTCTAACTATAGTTTTCCACACTGGATAATGTAGGTGCATTATAAAGATATATAGCGTAGTTCGTCATTGTTATTTTATGTGTATTATCCCATTCGGCGATTCAACGCATTCTTTCTGCCCACGCAAAACAAACGAACCGAAACAGAAATGTTGATAGAATAAATGCTATTGTACTATTGTACACAATTCAAACATTACGAGTCAATCAGTCACCACTTACAATTGCTCGGTTTTTGTAAGTGACGATTTTACTATAACTATGTATGCTATCTATATTTGTATCGATAGATTTGTCCAGGCAGTTATTAACTATCTATTTATATATATGATAAACATTCCTGCTTCTTATACTTAGTAGAAATGAAATTCCAAAGAGCAACAACACCCACCCCCGTTTTAGTACTTTAGCTATTAAGAATAACGATGATATACAAAAATACAGGAATCTATATAGCAGTATTTATCTTTAGATATTGCATAAAGACGTTTTAGTGTGAGTTGATGATCGTCCTTGTTTATATTAGGTTATCTCACGAGGACCAGATCTGGGAGACTTGACTAGTCTCATCCAAGTCGTCAGAATCAGATCAAGTCACAATTTTAGACACGCATACGAAAAGAGTAAATAGCACATTTAGTGTTGATGTTTTCTATCTGTCTGATGTGCCTACCTTGGGGCAGAGATATAATAAAAGTTATCCGTGCATTAATATTACTACGATGATATTATAGTGCATTAAAATACATTTATCATCACAGGAGGATTTTATAAGGCTAGATCCGCTGTTTGTACTATGTGGCTTTCACTTTCTAGAATTAATTCACTCCCCCGCCTTGGCTTTCACTGTTTGACTTTGCTCTACTAAACCGAAAGCGACTAGCGACTGACGTCATCATCTGCGTCACTGGATCTGTACTTTCACTCTCTGATTTGCTGTACTGACCTAACATAACTTCATTCTTTACTTGGAGCAAACTAGCTCCTTTTACTCCAACCTCCACATATATTACGTAAGTAACTAACCATACAACCACTAAGATTCAACCCTGCATCAGCTACAAAGCTCGAATACTTCTAAATATATAATGTCCCTATCCCTATTATTATTAAACTCCGAAACCTACTACCCTCTTCAACCTTTTTTACGTTTCCATTTACAAAATTCTCAATGAGATACTTTCAGGCATAGTAGAACTACCCATCCTACTTTCCTCTTTCTTTTTTACCATTAAAACTATTATTTCATAGTGCGTCATCTCATACATTTCCAGTGCTGTTGCTCATTTCAGAATATACATTTGCTACTTCGGTCATCTTTCCACATCTATTCACTAGATCATACAATAAATTCTTTGCTTTTATCTATCTATCCCTATTTCAAATTATTTCAATGGCTGCAATGGTAATACTACCTTTCAATTCAGGAAAAATCATTCTGCCCATAGATAGTACCAGATGATAAGCTTACTTAGTCAATACACATTTGGACGTATACTATGTAAATATACATACATAACTTTCCCAATATTTTTAATTTATAGATAACGTACTTACCCTACTCTTGACTGGAATCTACTTCACAATATAAATTTTTTATATATGTACATATGTAGTGCAATGACTTACAAATAATTCAACGAGAAATATGAATAACTTTCTTTAGGACTCATTCACACCGCTATTACATTGCTGTACAATTTGGTAAAGCAAATATAAACAGCGACACAAGTATGATACATAATTATCTTTTAAATATTTTAATAGGTACCTACAGCAAGGAATGTTGAAGATTCAGACCAATTATGCATACTTTTGCATATTTCCTCAAAATATTGATTCAGCTATTGATCGAAAGGAAACGCACGACTGCGTGCACAGGTGCTAAATGCAATATTATATTTATTTGCATTCTCCAAATGCAATATTCAGTTGAAGCTCAACTGAAAACATATGTTCAAATATTTTATAGGGAGATGTGTATATTGAGACAGTACAGGGCAAGTAAATATACAAGATATTATAGTCTATGTACCTGTGACTTGTGAATGAGTTATTAGATCAACTCTGTCTATTCACAAAAAAAGCCGAAATGAATATTTTATCATATTACATGAAGATAGTGCCCAAAGTAGTACCTACTACAGCACTGGAGACCACATTGCTAAAAACGAAAAGTATGCACGCTAGCTTATGTTATAGTACGAATTATTAATGCCATCATGTATAAAGTCTTTATATATTTAGTTAGCCTAAAAGGTGAAATATAGATGATATATCACATTACATTTCCATAACAAACATAAAATTTTCAACTGAACACTTGGGTTGTTCCGTCCCTACTCATTACAATCCCTTCCACAAAAAGTACTAAGTTTATGAAAGGAGAGAATGAGGAAGGAGGTATCTATGTCAAGTTAAATTATACAAAAAGGTAAAATACAACATTTCTGTAATTTTTGCTTCAGAATTGCATTAAGTTTCAATTTTATAAAACATGCTTATTACATTTTCTCAACCACACAGCAGTTCACGCAAGATAACAATCTATAGCTACAAAAGCATTCTTTTAACATTTGCCACACTACCCGCTCTTTCAATCACGTTACGTTTATTAGAAACCTTGTCCAATACGTAGTGCCAGTTCTGTCCCCTAAATTGGTTTTAATTTGCAAATACTTTTTCGCAATAGTGACAATAAAAATAGCTACACTTACGGATATGTTATCTGTAGCAGTGTGGGCAGGATAAAATATATAAATAAATGGGAAGTGCTACTGGTCAGGAAAGAATATTAGGTAAAGTAAAGTATATCTTTATGTCTAATCTGTGGGTAGGGAGTTATTTCTAGGTGAAAGCTGAAGAGCTCAATGGCACTGACTGTCAGTATGGTTTTAATTTGCAAATACTTTTTCGCAATAGTGACAATAAAAATAGCTACACTTACGGATATGTTATCTGTAGCAGTGTGGGTAGGATAAAATATATAAAATGGGAAGTGCTACTGGTCAGGAAAGAATATTAGCTAAAGTAAAGTATATCTTTATGTCTAATCTGTGGGTAGGGAGTTATTTCTAGGTGAAAGCTGAAGAGCTCAATGGCACTGACTGTCAGTCGCTTATGATACATATCCTTTTTCAGAGGGTTTCTCTGTGATTAATGGGCTGTACCCAAGGTCACTCAACGACTGGTGCTATTAAAGTTTCCATAAGATATCCATTCCCCACAGAAGAGCTAAGATAAGCAATATATAAGGAGAGAAGCCGCGTCTTTCCGGGAATCAGTTCTCACGCCACTCTTTTTGCCACAAGTATAGTGAAATTGTGTGGAGGTAGCCAGTAGAATAGCAGTGTATCTATGTATGTTACTTCTATACATTCAGACACTTAACTAAATATCTCATTCGCACGGCCTTGCCTTACTCTATCAAAGTATATCCAAGTACACAGTAGTATCCCAGAAAGAGAAACTAAAGGAAAGCACTCTCTGGAGCCAGTGAGCAGAGAGGACAGGAGAGTTTACATTGTTATCAACGTTTTTAGATCCATTATAATAAGTAAATATCTTATACTGGTGGATAAGTAAGTAACTAGAAGTAGTGAGTAGTGTCCATGTCCATGGAATACCTATGGAGAAAGTCAGAAAATATGAAATGACAACCAAGAAATGACTCCCTCGGATATGGTTCACTCCAATTCCGGACTGGGTCGTATTAGACTAATTTCATATAAAATTCTTATGTGGTGTATAAGGAGAGTTAGAGGTTCCGTAGTTCTGTAGTTGGTTGGTGGGAGAAAGGAAAGGAAGAGAGGTGAGCATTTAAAATTCTCTCATTTCTCCTCAGTTTGAGTTGGTGGTAAATAAATGAGTATAGGAGTATGTAGCTATTAGTATCTTAGTGAGCTCGGGAGTTATTTCTGACTGTATATATGTAGAGAATCGAGAGAGAGAGGAGCAGGGAGGGAGTAATGTCAGCCATGCAGCACAAAGTTACACTTTGACTTGCCATGCCAGTCAATATCAGTATCCATTCGTATAATTTATATAAAAAGGAGTCTGCTTTTTGGTGTGGCAGGCTATAATCAGGAGAGAGAGAGAGGGGCTATGGATGTATCCCATCCAATCCACCTATTACTTAGTGCCATTATCCATGGAATAAAATACGTACGTACCTAGACATTCAAGGGATAAGGATAAATTCATAAGGAAGCGTCCACTGAGTGAGTGAGTGAGCTAGTTTCAGTAGTTTCACTTCCAGTGCCATTGCCAGGCCAGACAGATCGATTTTCTCATCCTGGCCTGGCCTGGCCTGGGCAAGTCATGCCAATCCAAGGCAAGGCAACACTTTTGCAAGGAAACTGAAGTGAACTGAACCAGACGAGGCCGGGCCAGGCCAGGACTCTCTTCTAAATGCGAATACGAATACATAGTAGTACTAGTATGTACATAACATAGTAAGAATGTATGTACTCCGGGAAAACGTGTCTTTAGTTTAGTATTCCAAGCTTTCTCTCTCTCTCTCTCTCTCTCTCTCCTTTTTCGGTCAGCCGTTCTCATCCCCTTCTTACATTTCTACACCACATTCTACTTACTTCACTCCATCTCTTCTCTACTTATCTAATATGAATGTATGTATTTGTTGTAGCCTCCTTGCCCTAGTAAAGTCAACTCAATCGATTCAACCAAATTCAAGGCAAGAAGAAAGAAAGACATACAACTTCTCCGACTATTGTCCTCTCTCCTTCCTATGTCAACCAAGGTGGGCATACCTTCCCAACTAGTAGACAGACATCTATTTATCTCTCCCCTCTATCTCTACACACATTCCATATCTCTCTCTCTCTAACTCTAAGTAATATTATATTATTATAGGACAGCGGACAGAGGGACAGAGAACAAATATTAAATTGCTCGACAGCAGAAGGAGAGGAACCAAAATTAAATATTATAGCCAAACTAGGTCTTTCGTGCTAACATTTACTTCGTGAACCAATTTTACTCCTTTTCTTACGCAACGAACACACGTATCTGTGATTTATTTAGCACTCTTACAATTTGTGTCGACTCATACTAGTACATCCATCATAATACACACAATATCATATTTTTACCCACTATGTATGTATATTAAAGGACATACTACTTAATACACTATAAATACTAAGTGCTTGCCTATGATGCAGCTCCTCTAGCCTATATCATTATATAACATTGCTTCCTTTCCTTTGCATTCCAAGATCCCATTCAAAACCAAACAATACAGAGAGACACAAAGAAAAGAGAAAGCAAAACGGATAAGGTGAATGAGCTGAGTGAGTGAGCAGTCGAATTCAAATCCTTCCATTTAGACATGGACATTATACTTTTCCATTTACATTTAAACGCGAGTCTTTCATCCTTTTACCGCTATAAATGCATAGTGATAGTAATCACTCTCCTATTCTTCGATTTAACAGACATTTTAAAAACTATATCTAAAAATACCACTGCCTCGATCATTACATCTAAACTCATTTCATAAGAATATTTCACCGTAGTGCTCAATGAAACCAGAATAGTGAAACCAGAGATGAAAGTTTTTTGCGGTGTAGGTACAAGAAAGAGAAAGCATGACGATTAGTTGTATTCTGATATAGCCTGTGAATGTGTAGCCACTAGTGGAAAGTACAGTATAAATTTTGTAAAAGAGAGAGAATTTTCTAAGCATGACTTTTCATTTTAATTATCTACCTATATCAACCACCTGATCACAAATCAAAATGAAATAGAAAGCTAGCAATAATCTTCTTATGGGAGGGTTACATTTGGCTCGTGATCAGTTTGGCAGCTTTCTCTTAATTCCGCTAACTCATCTAATATCGGTCAATTAGTGTAAGCCATGTATAAGCAAATACATCAGTATCTTTTTATATTTTCGTTCATTTGTTAATTTTTTGTGATGTATGAGATTTTTTGTGATGCGATGCAGTGATAAAATTTATTTATAGTAAATTAATTTTTAACTCAAAATAAAACCAAAAACACAGATTATAGAACTCTGACTGATTGGTCGAAGTATGAAAGTAGCAGTTTTGGATGTGAGCAGTATGAGCATTCGCTGTATCAATATAAGGGAAATGTATGCAGATATCACATTTGTCTTTCTTCGTTCGTTGGTTATACTTAGTACAATTCCTAAATGTCGAATTGTAAATGCCACGGCAGGCAGCTATTATAATTGCATCCGAATATCGAAAAGGGATATAAAAACGACGCAGTGAGAATGCAGTGAGAAGTATGTAATGCAGATAGGGATATATAACATAAATACATAATATGGCTAAGAGAATTCCTTATAATAGAATAGAAAGCTATTCAACATAATCCTTCCTATAAAATAAAATAGAGTAACACACCACATAATGCACAGCATGAAATCAATGTGAATACCTATGCTGTTAGCCAGATAATAGGCTACACAAAGGCAAAGTATAAGGAAAGTAAGAAGTAAGTAGCCTACACTATATGTGCTGTGCAAGGATTTAAGTATTTAAATGTTAATACTGGAATGTAGTGGTTATTCTGTTAGAGTGGAGATGTGACAGACCTTGCACAGACAATGCATGATATAGCGCACTAAAGTCAAGTCAGGATAATAATGTGTGCTTAGCGTAAACCCTTTCATGTTACTACTGTGCTCTACTATTCTTTTCAATGAATCAATACTAAGGTTCTCTAACGTCACTTCACTATTATTAGCCCCCATGTAATAATATAGCGTTAAATCATCAAAAACGGATATAAAATTTATGAAAGTGTACCCAAAGAATTCACATATATTCCCCGGGTTTAGTTTTACTGGAGAAAGCTGTGTGTATGTGTGTGTGTAGTGTATGTACAACAATATTATGTAATGGGTCGTTCTCTCCAATGTATGCACGTGCGATCAACACTATCCGATTCAGATTTCCAAGCAGTAAAAGTTTAAATGGTGTAGTGGCACAGATATAAGTATAGACAGTGAAAATTATATTGTAGCCATGTACAGATATTAGGAACATCAACTAATGGACTGTATTTTTATTTGTACAACAGGATTAACATGCACGCATATATAGGTCATATTTACTATTAGTAGGTACTAAAATAATTGAAGAGTCAATTTCTATGCACGAAGAAAGCATCTAGGTATTCCAGTTCTAATCAAACCACAACAAATTCAAAAAATGTTTCAACATTGACATCTGAAGCAATCATATAATATTTCCAAGAAATGTAATGGCTAAATGACTAATATCTTAATATCTAGCTACCTAAACTTCAACTTCTTTCATTAGTTTTGCAACAGAAAACAGACATAAATGTGCCCGTTCTTACCTTTTCAATCTGTAGCTGATTGACATGGATATAGCACCACATTTCACTCATAATAACTACTGCAATGCATGAACAGCAGCACTTACCTAGTGTAGGTACACTATTTATTTTTAGACGCTTTTTTGAGTCGTTCGCCAGTTGCGTTGCGTTGGTATAAACCTTTTGTCATTTCAGTATCTACACATGATATCTTCTACCCGATAATTCGTAAAATTCCACAGCTACATATTTATGTAGCTTGTATTGGGGTGTTTTAGGCGTTAAATCCAGATTGAAACAATGACGGTTCCTCTCGGTCACATTAAAGTAATGAGACACGTATTTAAGTACATGGAAGGCATAATAAAATAACAGTAGCATCAATAGCATCATGTAAAACCTTGGATATGTTTGGAAATGTAAAATGCAAATTCCAGAAGATCCTTTCCCTGGTTATTACTTTAGAGAAATTTAGAAGAAGAGATCGAAGATTGTTTGAATACAATTTCTTTAGCTGAAGATAAGAGGACTTAGGAACATTCCACTCCCCTTCCTTAATATGTACATATACATAGGATGTAATGTGTAAGAAAGTGTTGAGAAAGGGGGAAAGCTGGAGAAAGCAAGACGGTTTTCTTTCATAGTTTTAATTCAAGTTCCAGGATGATATTTTTGCACGTTTATGCTCTGGCTAAATTGAGGAATGGAAGGAAGGAGTGAAGTTAAAGGAAACCAAAAAGCAAACGATGCTGGCTGGCGACCCAGTCAAGGGAACTATCGACCGATGAATCACTAAACCATTTAACAACAAGGTATTGGCACAGCTACCTCTCACAATCAATGCAATGTTAGCTAGCATTAAAGTTCATGTGTAGACTAGCACCAGGAGGACGACAGGAGCATTTTATTGAAATCAATTTTTGGTTATTTGAATTCCATGCAGCTGCACTTGAATATCGAGCCAGACTTTGGCTCACACCTGCATTAAAAAGTAAAGGAGGGCAGCCGGAGGACATCCTATCAATAACGCCACTCTTTCCTCACTTCCCCCAACTCTATCTCTATCCGAGCCACGCCACGATATAAATATTAGCTAAACAACATCATAACCTACTCTTACTATCTCATTAACAGCCATAATAAATAACCACAAGAATGCCCAAATGACAATGACAACTGCAGCTCATTCTAAATCTAATTACAAGCTAATTACAGTAATTAGTTTTCCCAAATAAAAACACCTGAGATTCTTTAGGAAAATTTTAACTGTCGAAGTCATAATTTATTTTACAGACGATGCACAATGCATTAATAAAGGGAACATTTTTTCCAATGGCTTTGCCAGTCAAGATTATTTACAGAATTTAATTTTCCAATTTCCATAATAGCTAGCACCACGCGTGGGCTACCAGGACTAAAGCTACCTAACCCATGCAGCTTCAAAACAGAAATTGGAATGAAGAGATGCTATTGTAGCAAGGCATAACTTATTTGAACAGACTCCTCTGTTTTTTTCACCTATACATTCGACTCCACCTTATAGGTATCTTCCGAAGGTATGCGAATTTTCATATTAGTATTTTCTTAGCTTTGCTAGAAAGTGAGGAAGGTGAGTGAGCGCTTACTTTACTTGCTAACCAATTCTTGACAAGAAACCAGAAAAGGGAGAAAAATAAAGAATTTCAGAACATTCCCATTTTCTTTTCACTCTTCTCTCGCATTATTCTGGAGAAGAGTCGATACGGTAGAGCTCTGGAAAGACAGTCGAGTCAACCGAAGACAAGAGAGACAGAGTGCGAATAGATAAAAAGGAATCTTGTTCCGAAAATTGCTACAGAAGATTTTTTTCCATTTCATTTCACATTTTCTGCCCTACTCTTCTTCACTCACACTCATATCTCCACTCACTCCCGCTTTCCTTTTATATTCACTAACCTCCACACACACTCGACTATTGTATACCCTAACCATCTCTCAATCTTACATAATATTTAAAAATGATGTGTAGGAAGAATATCCTCTTTTTCTTGGGTGGAGTCCCTATTACATCTCCAACTCTTCTCCAAATGAAACTACAATTCTCTCTTGAATTTCCACATTATACACACTCGTATCTATAGNGTAAGCTTCACATTTCCATTCACCAGCTACACATTTATACTACAGTTTTGGGAATAATTTCAATAACATTCTGTCTGAAAATGATAACATGCTAAAAATTTCTAATAATAAAAGGAAAGGCATGCATTAAACTAAGCACTACGTATGTACTGTGTACACATCAGTTCAAACTAAAGACAAATTGAAAGAATAAGTAACTGCTACCCATTTACAAAAATCAGCGTAAGCATAATGAAGATTTAGATTCACAGCAAATGGCAGTTCCTATAGAAAGAGATTCTTGGTCCTACCTATAGTTAGTATAATTTAAGCAAAGTGCAATAATTGCTATCTTACGGTATGCCAAGTTTTACTTGATCTAATTTACTTTCTCTCTTATTGTTAGTACAATATTTTCAAGATTAATCTCATACCTAATTCTCTTTCATCAATACGAACCTGTTATAGTAGTAGGTCAACACTAGCAATATATTTTCTTAAAATTTTTACAGCTTCTGTCATCACACTTAGCACGTCCATATTTTGTCCTTTTTAATGACGGATGACGATAATCTAATTACAGTCACTACCAAAGAAACATTACAATTCTCTCATACTAAATATATTGGCTTGTTTTCAAGTTTCAATTACATTTGCAATGGATTTGATTTACATTAACAGTATTTTTCACAATTTAGGTACCTGAATAATATAAAGACGGTTTTAGGTTACACATTCAGATACAAGATCAATATAAGTTAAAAGTAGTAATGTGGAGAGACTAATATTTCAAAGTAATAATTTGGGAAAGAAAATGATATGATTCCAAAGAATTTATTCGCAGAATCATAGCGCAGCAGCTGCTTCAATGTGTATGTAAGCAATAAGTAGACATCTCGTAAGTAATTCTCGTTTCAATTATTCTTGGTTTACTTTTGTAATTTTCACTCGTAAGTTTCCCATAATATTTTCTTTAGCAGTTAAAACAGAATGCACGTCACATTCTTTTAGCTGATAATCTGGTGTGTGTGTGTGTGTATTCCATTCCATGTGTTCCTCATCGTAGTAAGTCTACTTCAATAAACAAAAATCCACACAGATCCCCATTTTTATTTTCATTTTGTGGAACATGTTGTAGACGTTTGCATTTATAAACTTGATTATCATTGCGCACGTGAAGTTGAACGTACATTAAATATTGTCTAGTATATGTGACGTGTAGCGTCATCAACTTAACGTTAGTCAACTTCATTAACTTCATCTCATCATCTATTTCAGTTTTGTCTGAAGGACACGCGGTGACACGTTCCCATTTACATTAGAGTCTTCATGTTCACTAGAACCACATACTTCACACTTCACACTCTCTGTCGCACAGTAGCAATACAATTTGCTAATATTACCGAGTCAAAACACGAAAGACATGACACGACATGTGAATTCAAGTGAGAAACGCAAATGTAATCTATTACAATGTACATCCATAAGAGGAAG
>JABASI010003502.1:0-16325 GCA_019776505.1 Tomocerus nigrus
TCATAAATAAATTTTGAACATTTCATTTTGTCTCTGTAATCTGTACCATATTCAGTGGTACCTGCGTGACACTTGAATACATTAATCAGAAATATTTGTAGAAATCAATTTAATTAGCCTAACGATGCGATTCTTCTTCGAACTTCGCCATTAAAGATATTGAGTGAGATATTTCTGTACATCCGCTTCTTTTAAACTTATATACACTCCGCACTGCAATCTGAAATGCTACAATTGTTTATTATTAATAGACTGTATCTTCTCCATTGAAAAGACAGCTATGCTATGCTGCATACTTGTAAATAGCTACTTTAAGTGTACTACTTAATATTCATAACGCAAAATTATATACATTATCAATTATAAAAGATCTATTTTTGAAATGATTGAAGCACACTTATGATATCAAATTGATCTTTGTTATTCAAAAGATGTATACAAAACTGAGATGCGCAGAGCGAAAAGCAATAAATTATGTTTTTGGAAATTCTATAACAAAGATTCATGCATATCGTGGCTAATAAAAAGTGCAAATGACAAAGACTATGTTTGTTTCGCACTGTCTGGTCGCTTTTCATGAATGTCACAGATGAGGAACTCGTGTTTGCGATCTGTTCTAATAGGTAGGACAGGACAATGAAACCAGCAATTCCTCAACGATAAAATTGGATCAGAAATGAATGAATTGGACTCAAAAATTAGCTAGTCTAAGCTGAAGACGACAACGACAGAGAGAACCGTTTGAGTTATTTCATTGAATGAAAGAATGTAGACAAGAAAACAAAATATTTTATGGAGCACATTAAAGTTCCGTATTTCCATATTTTTCCTATACGAAAGGGCTATTATTTATGATTACTACCTGGTCAGGTGAGATATGTAATTTCACGAAGGAATTGTAGGGCAAGAAAAGTCTATTATGGAAAAGAAGCATACCGCAACGCAAGCTTAACACATTGAAGACATTTTTGTTCGTCCAAAATAAGTTTTCTCTGTTCTCTGAGCCCACTGCAGTCATCTAGAGCATGTTGAATCGTCTTCAACGCTTCGAGGATACAGCCCACTCCTTCGCACTGTCCTGAAACAAATTCTTGAACGAATGTCGGGTATGCATGTCTCAAATCCGCTTCTAATTTGAAAAGCAACTCGCTCCCATTTAAAAATTTTTTCATGCTCATCTCGGGAGTATTTCCGCTTCCAGCGCTACTCCCCGCATTGTTGTGCATTTCTGCTAAACCTTTCCCTGGAAGTGGTCCATTGCTCGAATGCTCTATCAGAACAGAGCTTGGGGAAATATTTGGTAAATGATGGTGAAAATGATGTCCAGAGCTGAAAAGTTGCTTCAGTGCTGCTGTGTAATCTTCTGCATTGTACAAAGGGGGTCGCAGGGTAGGACCACCTCTGGATTTGTTGCTCTTTGCCTGTAAACAATAACGAAAAACATAAGTACAAATCTATACTATCTCTCTAGCTGAAATGACTGTTTAAAATTTCTCTTTCTATATTATTATTGCATGGTTCATTTGCGAAACAGTCAAATTGAAATTAATAAGTAAGTCAAAAACAATCCATATTTTACTTTTGCCAAAAGTATATTGGTGCCTGATTTATGTTTATCTGTCGATATGCTCGTAACTTGAGTTTCCTCTATTTCATGAAGGAATTGAGAGCATTTAGAGATCAGAGCAGATCACGTTTAAGAGCTCTAAGCTTAGACAAGTCAGGAATTTAGTTAAACTAAACCAAAACATGCCACTTTGTACTGTTATACTCTTTATACCTATCAAAACATTTTATCTGGGCATTTGACTGTAAGTTGTACAGATGAACAGAAATCTCGACTCCGATAGTACTGGCTATGAATGTATTTTAGTATAAAGATCTTCAGATAATATTCTGTGCTATTAAACACATCTGTCTACGCATAATATGAATTTGCATATAATATATATCTATTATTTACACATAAGCAAATGCCTATGATATTATTGTTTGCATTCGTGTTGTTCGACTTTTCGCAGAGTCACCTTAAGCTTCAAAACGCTTATGACTTCCGTCAACTTAAGATTTTGTTTAAAGAGACCTTTTCAAAGGCCTAAGCTGAAGAGTACATTGAAGCCAAGCAGATTGGAAGAGACTAAAGTTAAAGCTAAAACGTAATGGGCCTCTGCCGTGAATTTATGATGATAGTTGTGAGCTGAGAACTAGGCTAAATAAACTAATCTGACGCGACTCACCATAAATTATAACTAATGGATTGTATACTAAGGTTATGAGATCTTTGAATTTCGTGAAATATAAACAGAGTTCTGTCTTGCTTATCTGCAGTGTTTATTTTGTTGAATTCTAGTGCAAAAAAGTAGAATGAACATTCTTTTCACATTTACATATACTTAAACTTATGGAGGACAAATAAAAGAATGGAGTAGTTAACGTACCTATCTCAAAATCATTTTGATTTCATAGAGAAAAAACCTTTGGGTTGGGTGGGTTGTTTTACTAGTGAATTCTCTTTGCTTGGCAGTTTTAAATTCCTGTATCTTTTAACTTTATGAATGTATAGGTACTGGTAATTGAGTTTTGGTAAATAGAAAAATGTTTTCCTTGTAGCAATAAAATGAATAACGTGCATAATTTGTGAGCGATAGCGTAAATGCATTTGTACAAATGTGCCCTGCTTGTTTAAAGTGTGTCTGCTTTATACTCTACTCACCTTGACTTCCTTTCCGTTTCTTTCAGGAAGATAAATACAGTCAAAAATAACAATATTCAAGTCTGAATTTATTGTCTGCCATTGCTGCTAACAAAACATAATCTATCATTATTACGACTATGACTTTACAGTTCTCAAGTTGAAGTTTGTAGGAAACATTCTGTTCCCCGCTTCGAATTTTATTTTACATTTACATATTCCCTGTGTTTGTCTCAAGTCCTACATATATCCAATATCCAACTGGATGTGTTGTTTTTTCTACTTATTATGGTAATGTATCGATGAACTGGGTGGATATTTTTCTCAAAGATTAAGGTCGATACGCATAACATTATTATTACCTGTGTGAATGAACGAATTTAAGTAAGACAGACATTTACGTGTCGAAAAACTCTATGAATCTAGTTGTTTTAAATAATAACTTATAACATTTATAAAACAAAGGTTTAAAACAGGAACCCAGCAGCAAGGGTTGCTGGATATGTCGTAATTACAATATTCTATAAAGGTTTTCATACAATAATAATATTTAATTTGCCTAATAAAAATAATAATAATGAATTAGTCAGCACCTATTCGAATGATATGATCCTGCCATAGAATACCTAATTTTAAAACATGCATCGTATGCTAATGTGCTAACTGCTAATGTGCTAATAACAAAAGTGCACAATTTCTTCATGAATTACCTATATATATAATAATGTTCCTGTTTGCATTTTATATGCAATATAGCATTCATATTTTAAACCAAGGAGGAAAGGGTTGAAGGTATTTGCAAGACAAGGTTAATGTTGACGCTTGATTTGAATATAGTTAAGAATTAGCATTTTGGATTCTAAAGCCATTCTCATTGAAATAGCTGGCATTTTCCATTAAATTCACCTTGATATTACTTGTTACTATTTTTTTCAATTTTTCATAGACAACTGGTAGAAAAGTAATACATAATACAGAAAATACTTTTATAAAGCAAATTACTCTGCCTTGGGTGGCTTTTTCAGTCTCAGTCGACTCTGCCTAAGAGCGAAGCTTATTACCTGTCTATAAAACTTTATTTATTTTCTTGAAGTTTTGCAACTATCAATGTAAAAAATAAAGCTAATGCACACGTTTTTACAGTAGCGCCTGTAATTTGCAGTATAGCATTTAACCGAGAACCTTTGTACCACTCTAAGTGACTTTGGTCAACTTCTTAAGTTGTGTCTTACAACCAAAGCACATTATATAGTATAGGTGTTTAACATGTAAGCAGTGAATCATCGTGGTATGCACACTATTAGAAAAAATGATACTCTGCGTAAGTATAGTGTCTGCTCCGTTTGATAAGTGCATAAATATATAAAATGTGTGATTTACGCAGATAGAAAAAGAGTAGTAGTTAAGCTAGGTTGTTATGCTTTACTTTGCTCAGCAAATTGGACTTGCTAGTTCTCAAGATATTTCGTCTTGGGAAAGAAACTCATTTACAAACCTTTATGTTGGACATGTCATGAGAGTTTTAGTTAGCTAATGCACAAGAAGAGCAAAGGACTCTTCGTGTCATTCAAAAAACAGAGCAGCGTACATAACTAGCTTAAGCTAAGTAAGCTACCTTTGTCCATAAGTAACTAGATAGATAGAGTTACTCATAATAATAATATGAAACTGAACTAGATTTATTTTACTTTGTCTACGATGTAAATGTTGAAGGCAAGCTTCATAACAAAATTCCTCGCATAACTTATACAATAATGGTTTTCTACCTAATGTACATTTAAGTCTAAACGTCACGTTTAACATAATGAGCGTTTGTGATGATGAGACCCCATTTTTCTTGAGCTTTGAGCTGAATTTTTCTACGGTTGGTATGAGTGTACATCAGTGTATGGCGGCAAGAATTTTATCTTGCTACTATAACTAGATAAGTCTACTTTACTACAGGTGGTAAACGCCATTGCAATTTACTAAGGTACTGTGTACCTACATGTACACGTATCATAAACTAATTTTTAGAATAATATGATACAAACTTAGCTAGGCCTGTAATTGATTTGATTACATTATTAAGCGATTCAGGTAAATATGTGGGAAACCACTTCAACTGACTAACTCATAAGACAAAATATTAATAATGCATGAAATTTTTAATTTGGGACGTAAGTAGTCAACTGGTTTAAAATAGTCGCAACTTTGTAATTGTTATTGTTAAGACGAGTTACTGGAACATGTTTTAATTGAAGTTTTACGAATTCCAGAGTCGCTTTTGCAGAAGGTGTAACTTCATTAACAAACTATTCTATTCGTGCAGATAAAATCCTACATGAAATAGGATCTTAATCTTTAGTTATATCATGTCATAGAAGTCCAACTACATAATAATATATCGATAAAGAATGGAGACCTTAACCGAACCTTGCCATATACCTTTGAAATTTTTATACTTTCTCCAATGTAATATTGCAATAGGTAGCGCAAACTTGAAAATAATTTTATCATGATTTTGCAGAGGTAATCAATAAAAAGATAAGTAGACAAATAATTTAATCAAACCTCGAATGGTGCTTGAGCAGAATTTTCATGCCAGAAATCTTCTTCCCACTCTGGCGGCATTTTGATCCCTGCAATTTCTCAAGGAATTGTTTATTTATTGTTTATTCGAATTGGTTTATTTTCTTGGAGTTGTCTTGAAAGCGGTTGAGCCTTTGTGCTTGGAAGTTCTCTTGGGAATCCAACAGTCTGCTCTCTGTAATCGAATGGTTTTATGGTTTATTGAATAAGATAAACATGGCGAATATTAGAAGCGTCATTATTGCATATTCTACTACTTTTTTTTAATCCATAATACACAAGCTACAAAAGCCAACTCTCGATTTCCTTCTTATTCCTTTTCGCAAATTCATAGGCGAGGAAAAAAGTCTCATTCAGAGATATTGCGTTGTTTTTTTTTTGTTGAAATGGGTGAAGTATGGTAGTACCTAACAGCATTAAATATTACCGTACAATATTGAAAAGTGTTGAGAATCTGGCTGAGTGAGTAATTCTCGAAAAACTAGGTTTGGTTTTATTGAAGCCGAATCCAGTTAAACAAAAAATCTGATCACTTTTCCTTCTGTGTGTATGAAATGCTTGAATTCAATTTCAATATCCAGTTCAGCTGTGTGCAGTTATAAAACATATCATCGTTGAGTCACGTAGCATTCAATTGTGCATTACATATTAGAGCTAGATAAACGAAGGAAGATGTTTCACTTGACTGCAGTTGAATCAAAAGTAATTATCATTGAACGCAATGATGCAATTTGTGCGTATACGTACATATCCATGTATATGCAATGTATGTTTTCTGAACAAATGAGCGTATACATTATACATCTGCAATGTACTGTAAACTATTAGGTTACAGGTTATTCAGTTTGTGTTTTAGTGCATTTATACAGTAATCTATGTAAATGTTCTTTTGTGCCTATCAGAACAGTTGTCAGTAATATGAAACAATGAAAGAAGAAGAAGGAACGGGAATTACGGGGCTTTCATCAGTGACCGACTGCATATATCGCGCTATAATGAATAGATGTTTGAATTAATGTGTAGCTTTGAGTAGTAGGAGTAGTAATAGTGGTAGAATGTGTACTAATGGATCTGTTGTCTATTGAAGATAAGAAAAAGCAAGACAAAACAAGACAAGTACAGTTGATGTGATCTTGAGAGAGGATGAGATGCGCTACTTGATTTTTTGCTCGACGGGGATTACATTATTGAGTATCCCTATTAACTGGCTGGCTGGCTGGCCTGTTCCGTTTTCATCCCTCTAATACCCAACACGCTATTATCAACGACTACTGTATCACTAGAAATCGTGCAAACTTCTTTTCCAATATGAATCTGATGGATTGCATTGAGTTCTTATGTTAACCAGGCACTTGTTTTTTTTTAATTCCGGTTTGACTTGCACTTGAATTTTTCAGCTGATGTGTCCTGTTAGAAATCCTGTCTTGTTTATATTAGCTTGTTTTCTCTTGGAATCTGCTCATGTACCTTCTGTTCACCAAATGATGCTAAAAATCAAACTGCAATCGACTGCTGGATGTTCCAATTGAAAAGTCCCTTTTACTTCTCTTCCATTGCCTTTCTGTAAAACAACATAAGAAACATATTGAATTATTAACAACAAAGATGCATTACATTCACAGAGCTAACCATTTACAGTACAAATAACAGACGGACAATAAAAGAGTAACAGTATACTATGTAAACCTTTCACTGTACTTAACCGACTACCATTCACTCACTACCTACCTAAACAAAACAAGTATTACCATTTTTGATCATTATTTTGTCCTATTCCTTTAGCATTGCTTAGAAATGAAGGTAGCAACTGTTTATTGTTCCTTTACTTTTCAACTCATTGAGTATATGTTGCAGAGTTTCTTACATAATAGAACAACAGTACATGCACAGCTACCACAAATATATTTATTTACACGTATATACTCATCATCATTAGATACGGCAACTTTTTTCATCGCCAGACGAGACGAGACCACAAGTATTTACTTCCGACTACTAATGTACATTTGCTTCAGGTAGTTTCTCTGATTATCTTATAACGTCTCGCAGTTGGAAATTCTCTTCAATTATGCATCTCTGTCTATTTCTTGTACTACTTATAGGTAGATTTTTGGCAAGTTTGCATTTATTTACGTAGGTACACAGTTAACCCTTTTTTACCGCGACTCATTTCACATGCATATGGGAAAAAATTAAATCACTCTATTATTTATATAGATGTGCGAAACGGTACGCACGTTAATTTTGTGGTCTTACAGTTGCAAGAATGTACGTAGAAAAACTGGAAAATTGACTAGAGCTATTGCGCACACTACTCTAATCAAACTTTAAATAGGACAAGACAGACTTCATTAACGTTGGAAGTTGAAACACAACAGATTAGCTTTTTACACAGATTTCTGGGTAGAGTACAGGCAGGAAAATTATGTAGGTAGCTTGCGTTTAAAAGAATCCCATTAGAGACATTATATGGGGACGAAATGAGAGAAAGCTATAAAAACCAAAAAAGGAGTTGGTTGGATAGATAAATGAAGAGGAATAAATTGTCTCCTTAATCAGAAAATTAGTTTTGCTGTACCAGTTGATGTTATTTAATGCAAAATTCTGTCGTTTAATAGCTTTACATGCGCACTCCATTCTGTAATTAGATATAGGTAGATTTTTCTTATACTAGAATCTTGTCGTGCTCTTGAAAATAAGAGAGGAGTTGCCTTGTTCTTGTCTCTTTGTAAATACATCTTGCTTGTCATCGCATAAAAGTCAGTGTCCCGTACCATAAAATCTGTTGGAATGCATGCATCATGTACACAAAGTGACAGAAAACGTAGAATTTACTAGCAAAGTGACAGATTTTGCTAACTACACAGTTATCAAGCAAAATAAAGCAAACCGCAAACACACGCACGTACGTAAACGATACACAGAGAGCTAGAAGAGAACCAAGTTATCTTAGTTATCTTAGAAAAACCCCCTCGTTAGCTTTTAATAGCTTCTTACGGAATCTCTGTGGTGAGATTTGGAATAGCAAAGCATGCTAGCTCAAACTGAGCCTATTGAGAAAATCTCCAAGCAATTTCTGCATTTTATTCAACTAATAGAGATACTATTACACACTATAAAGATATTACGCTATTGTTAAACCTAAAGTCTTGAGGCAGTCTCTACACACAGGGACATTTAATGTACAGCTGCTAAGTACACAAAAAGAATACTATAAAACTTTGCTTTATTATGCAACTGCGATTCTAATACGTGTTTCCATACTTTTTACTCTAATAACTGAAAATAATAGTATTTCTAATAGTCTATAGCTAGTGCATATGGATAGCATAATCTCTTGACTTCTAGTAAACTATGTAGTAACATGAGCAAACATCGTCTGTCTGGCCTAGAGATATCTGTTAACAATTCATTGCTACATAACGCATATAACATAACCTTTCGAACTCTTTTATTTTTCTATGTTGTAACTTTACATTTGAAAGTTGAATGGAAATCTAGAGCAATTCAATTGAATGCATAACCACAATTTACCTTCAACAGCTTGATCTCCTTTTGTCTATCAACTCTACTAAGATTTCACTAATTACGGATCACACTACACTAATTTAATGCCTATGATTGCACATTATTACACATGTACATTAATTGGGTTTGGGCTACGTTTACTTATGCTGGCAATGTAGGTGCCTTTTTTTCCTACATATATAATTTAACTATTCCGTTAACCATAGCCCCTACCATATATCCTAACCATATATCTAATAAACTACACTTAAATTATTTGTAATTGAAGGAAAATAATTTAATTACGGCATTTTATTGAATTTTGTTAGTACCCGTCCTTAATTTAATTTTAGAAACAATTAATTTCTCTTACATTTACTCTCAGATTGAAAATATTATCCAGAATAGAAATACAGAGCGTAGTGTGTTGTGTATGTGGTTAATATTGATATGCTATAGAAGAAAAGGAATATGGAGAATTATTGAGTATTATTGTTGTATTATAGTAATGTAGTCTTCACCTAGTCTAGTGCAATAAGTAGTAGAGTATGTAAACGAAGGATCTAGGTATTCAATTTGGCATACCTAGTACAGTACTTACTACAGTAACAGTAATTTGACTGGTTTTGTCTGACTGGACTAGAACTTCTATTGAAGATTAGCCATGCAGCCTTGGTTAGTTGGCTTGGGTCCGTTCAAGTTGTCTTCCAATGTATTCTAAGTGAGTTAACTTGACAAGGCAGGTTGTCTGACTGATAAGGAATACCTGCAGTGAATATTAAAAAGTCGACATCCCGTTAGATGAATTATTGCTGCTCACTCTGTTAAAGAAAAATGATTGTTGCCCAACATAATATCTGTATCTAAATTATAGGCAACGAGTTACAGTTCCATCATCATCCATAGTCCATGCTGATACTAACCCGCATCTGATTATCAACAATTCCTTATTAATAAACATTTCCAATTCTATCATCTCCATTCTGACTGACTAATTCACAGCAATTAGAAGTGTAAGTGTAACTAATAACCCTTCATTATTATACACTACAGTAAATATTCCTAGAACAGAACAGGTGTAACATTTCCTTTTCCTCCCAATCAAAACAGAGTTAGTTCTAGCAGTATATTTATTATAATGATAAGAAGCTGTTTAGAACAGAGCGGTGTATCTATTCATACTTTGACTGACTGGGAATTGCAACATGGTATTTTATGCTCATGTAAATGAATTGAAAACATGTTGTGTTGTGAGGACTGCCGCTGTTGTGGGAATGCACCATAATTTATCATATAAATTTTCTTAACAAGAGTATATAAATATGTGCAATTGAGATAGTAGGAGATAAGGGTATTTCCATCGACAAGAATAGTTTCCTAAGTTCTCATAATAATAAACATTAAAAGTGTTATAGCCAGTTTACAATTAAAATTGCATTAAGCATTCTGTGTGTGTGAAGGAAAAATGTTAATTGGCTAAGTGAACTATCCTTTAAGAAAGTGATATGTGGACAGAGATAATAGACATAGGCAAAAAAGGTAAAACAGGTAAAATAGTCTTTTATCCTAGAGACTTACGAGATATTGTTGCAGGAGAAGGATAGAATGGACATAGGAAGTGGGAAATGAGTGGTGGGTTATTAAGAAATAATAAAAAGACGACAAGTCCTTTGATTGTTATTTGTGCAGTGTATCTGTTTCCCCAAGTACAAAAGAGAAGTGAACAGAAGTCAAGTGAAGTATTTCTACTGCATTTCTATGCAGATAGCTCGAGTGTATATGAGTGAATTGAGAATGTTCGGAGCAGGAAGGTAAATGCCAATGAGCCAATGCCAATGCCCTTAAAACCCCGTCCCGTCCGGTTTCTGCTTTACTTTTCGTGATACTTTAGTTTAGTTGAAAGCTTATGAGCAATGCTCTTCTTCTATGATATCTTAGGTACTTTAGTTTACTTTTCTCAAGTTTACCTTTTGCATGTAAACAGTGAGTTAGCTATGTACACCAACAACAAGAACAACAACTAACTTCTGTATTTTATTAAGTTAAAGCTAAAACGTGGAATTATATCATCCGTATTGTACTCCTTTTGAAAGAGAACCCTGCCTTGCAGTACTTACAGGAAGTATTCGTCTAAAGATTCAATGAACGACTAGATAGACAATGTTCGCTATTGTATATAGCTGTAATACTAAGTACAGAACATTGCATGGCAATGATTAGTTAGTTCATGTCGTTGTATTGTGTAAGACCTTTTTTCGCAAGATATCGACAAGAGTAGACAAGCGTGAAGTCAAGTGGAATTGAATGACTGATTCATTATTTTAAAGTAAAGTGCAAGTTGTTTGGGAAGTTGATGATCATTTTCAACTGCATAAAAACAGTCCCGGTGGAAAAAACACTGACTTAACTGGTAATGCGTAAAGAAATCCAATAGCACTGGTTGTGGATCTAAAGATAATAAAAATACTGGAAAAAACCCATAGTTAGTGTGTAGTAATAGTAACTTCCTAATGAAACTCTCATTCTTATTTCTTGATATAAACCATGCAGCAGCCACAGAGTCTCTATCATTTATTTACATTCTTTTATGCGTACTACAATCACTTTAAATGCATGAGTAGCGAACAACTGTATAAGATGTTGAGATGCGACCCGTGTTGTTAAAGATGTATTTTCCCTGCATCTTTTGTGCGATTCAATGAGCTGTATTAAATGTTGTATTAAATACTACACTAGCAGATAATACTCTATAAAATAGCAATGAAATATCTGCGCTATAAATTCTAGTTAGCTTCATCTATAAAAAAAGTGGATGTGGAATGAATGAATCAATAGAAAAAGAGATTAGCTAGTCGAGATAAGGGATTTGACTCTTGCTTATAACTTAACGAACGCGGATTGAACTGATCAAGAACATTTTTAAATATACAAAAACGGAAGAATCCTTACGTAAGTGGCCAAACATACACTTAGCTTCAATTTCTCATTGGCTAGCAGCTACTTTAGTTTGGAAAATAACTTATCGTCATTAGCATATTGCTATCATATCAAACTCGGGATGGGCTCACCTCTAATCACACTTCAAAACGAGAACTATCCTTTTCCAATGCAATTAGTATAGTAGCCTTAGCTAATAAAGAATCCTACAGTGGCACATGGGCAGAGCTCTTGACTAACTATCTCAATATCTTATCCTGCTAGTTGAAAGATACAAAATAAGTTTCTTATCCTTTTTTTAATCCGATGCTTACATCTGAACATTTTATCGCTTATCCAACTAACTACTTTACCCAAGGAGAATATATAATTAGGCTTCATACTTCATTTCCACGTAAGGGAACTTTGAAAATACTCATGAACTAATTCATAGGCAACTAACATGTTTGTAAAATGTAAAAAGGCATATAGCTACGCATTTTATAGGTAGTTACCTACATAAAGTTCATTTGAATGCTTGTTTTCTTAAGGTAGAGCTCAAGCAGAGAAATTTGAAAGCGAGCCGAGACGCATAATACATAGAACAAACTGAGAAAAAGAAAATGTGTTGACTTATCTCCGTATTTTTATCAAGCGATTTACACAAGCAAAAGTAAATAATTGTTGTGATTTTCCGGGATCTGATAGCAAATGGCAAATACAATACGCCATTTCCATTGTATGAAGCAGTAGCCAAGGTTTACTTTACACAAATACTGCTACAGTAGTATTATTTACTTTGTAAAAAAGGATTTTTAAACCTTAGTACATAGCACAATACAATTTAACAAGCCATTTATATATGAGATACATTAGGTACATACATTTAACTAGATCGGTAGTAGTTCAGACAGTTTACTTGACTATTGTTGACCTGCCCTGAGGTTTTCGACATCCTTATTGCTATACGCTATGATACATGTGCAGTTCTTTAATCAGCATGAGAAAAAGACAAGTGATTAGCAATAAAATAGTCAAATAAATGCTATGCGCTACGGGTAAGCGATTTTCTTCTGCATAAATATGTAGCAGGTTAAATTTTAGCATCTAATCTGATCTTATTTTGTATTTGGAATATGGGAAAGAATGTTTGACATCAGATACGAGCTCTGTCTGATGCGTGAGTCGATAGAATGTAAAGTACATTTAAAATGTACAGATTCTTGTTGTTCGCTGCCAATGTAGCTTGAAAATTTGCATTCGGCGGAAATAACAAGAGAGTGATGCACGATGTTGTGAATGAGACATTTAATTCAGTGAGAAAATCAAGATCCTGAAATAAATTCAATTGAACTCAAGTGTGCAAAGGAGGTGAAAAAATATGAGCACGTGTCACATGTCCTCTCTTCTATGTACTCATGTTCCTTTTGGCAAATCTCTTCGTTTGCTTTGGCTTCCTTTGCTCCATGTACTCCATTCTTATGTACACAAATGCAAAATTGTGTAGACACACACCGAGATTGATACTTTGTGGATATATAGCGTTCATTTATCATTAGCAGTCATATTTCATGATATTACACTTGTCGACTCATTGCTTCGTCACAAATAATTCTGCTGCAAATCAATTCCTAGTTACAACATTATAATGGATGAATGTTTTTCTTTACTTTTGTTAACCATGCTCTTTGAATAGCAAATGATAAAAAATGATTTCTTTATTTTTATTATACCTAAGGGCATAAGTAGACAGCTAGTGGCAAGAAGTTTTACTCAGTGTGTGTTTTTCTGTGTCACTAAATTAGCTCGGAAAAGAATTCCCGACATGCACACATAAACCACAATCACACACAACAGAGTACAATGTAACACCTCGGCATAGCCCAAACCAAAGATAACTAAAGTTAATGAAGAAGGAATAGACATTTTTCTAATACTAGAATTCAATTCCTGTCAGGTTCCGAGTTCGTTTCACTCGAAACTCCCTTTTTTTACAAGGAAAGACTGACGCACTTTTTTATCTCTGAAAATCACATTCGGCTCGAATTACCGCAGACTATGTGCATAGTTGAGCTGAATCGTAAAATAGCAATGGCATTTGTTAACGTCTAGTTCGTCTCACTAAATTCATTTGCTGTCTTGTATCACATTGCATCAACTCAAGCTGCGTGGAATAATATTACACCCAAGTCAGATACACCATACACCTAGCTAGCAGGGTAACTTTGATCGAAATCGAGATAGAACTAGATAATTGCAAATTTAAATCTAAATATTCTATTCGCACTACATATGCATGATTCTATCGCATATAAACATAATATTGCATTCATTATCGTAAATTACTTATATGCGAATGTAATCAAATACGATCAAATGGAAATGAGCAATTTATTTGTTTTGCGGAGATTTAAGACTGACATACCTTCCTTTGGAAACTGCTGCACCTTATTTACATACGTAGTAATGTGATTTACAGATTTTTGCTCGTTTATCGACAAGGTACATGCAAGTGAAAATTCTAACACTAAAATTTTGCTTTCTATAGTAGGTATTCTCATTCTGTACATTTCACTGACGGTCAAAGTCAAACGGACAAAAAATTTACACAGTGGGTACCTTGGTGCTATTATTGCATATCTATTTCAGTACTTTTCATCTATAGGCGTATTATTGAGAATTTGCTGTTAGACAGACTGATTTCAAATGAAAACTACTCTTTAATCATGCTCTCTTATAATACTAGTACTACCATACTACTCTTTAACCATGTCACATTAAGCAACTAAACTAAGAATTGATACGCTACATTAATCACAGTCACATCAAATGTCAAGTCAAATGCGATTTACGTTTAAATGAAACAACCTCCTGGTGCCTAGGTATTTCCTGTTGGAAATTACAGATTCACTGACAATGGTAGTTCTTTCTGCTTGCATTTTCATGAAATGATACTCGTGGGTGTTAGCACAGCATGCTACATGACACTAATATCGTTTTTTAATCGCAAGAATATCTTGATTCTGTTAACTGAGATTTAGACATTCATTATGATAGTCATTTTGGAAACAGTGATCAATTTACAGAATTACAGGCAGCTCCCTATTCTCCCCTTATCTTTTCTCATATACATTAATTATATATTTTTGATAATCTTTTCTAGTTACAAGATGAAATGTTGTACTATTATGTTTAGTTTAAGAATGGCAGAGTTGTTGAAAACTCATTCTTGCCGCTAAAGAAGTTTAATTTGTTTTTACGTAAACATAATATTAATTACCTAGGTATACTATTTCAGTTAACTTTAACTTGCATATTTACGTAGAGGACAAATATACATCCAACAAGAACAAATATAGTGTGTTTTGTTTATTGATGTCTAAACCTGACAAGCAAATTGCCTACACCTTGCAAGTCTAGACATAAGTTAGATAACATGACTGTAATGCAAACAAAGGCATTTTAGAAAATAGGAAAGTTTGCATGAAAATAATGAGTTTAATTAAAAAAGGCAAAATATGGCAAAGCTTACGATTGGCATGTTCTAAAGCAATGCTAAACATAAAACTGCTAAAAATCTATTACTTGCATGGACTATGGACAAGATTGTTAGACAATGGTTTGCTATTACATTGCAGTCCCGCAATAACTCAATACTAACTTTAAATTGGATAAATGTTACTTGTACGCCTGCCTGCATGGTCATTGACAAAATTAATTGCAATTCATTTTGCATTAGGACACGAACATGACAGAAAGGGTCATTTACAAAGCAGATATTAAATACAAATTACCATATACAGAATTTTACATATGTTCTAGTCGTGTGTATTCAAAATGAGGTTAGACGCATGCATGCAATTTACTTTTCATTAACTGCCCATTAATTAGCAAACTACTTATATTGGGTTTAAGAGTAGGTAATGTTAATGTACTATAGCTTACATATGTAATAAAAATACATACCTAATATTGACTTGATGTGAGTGACAACTGACATGACACATCAAGGCTGTTTTAGCTCGTTGTTCAAATGCAATACGCAATTGTTTTAATAAAACAGAAACACAGGTTAATGAGTTCTTAATAATTTTCATTGTAATTGTAAACCATCTTCATACTATGATCAATATTTAGTCAGCCTTAAAATTATCAACTGTGATAGATTTAAATTCGATTACTAAATCTATAGTCTGTAGTTTGTACTTATCGTTTGATTGGTAGATGAATCTTTAACATATATCTATCCGTGATCCTCAACTATTTTATGCTAATTCCAGTTACTATTCGACTTTACAGTCAATGATTTCCAATGTATACATGATGCTCATTTCCAAAAACTTTTAAATACGCCTCAGTATTATTTTTCTCAGATATGCCATACCTGTTAGAGATGTTTGTAGCTTCGAGTTTCAAGTCGTGAAGAAACGAAAACACCACGGTTGACGGTAGTTGATTCAAACTAGTCTTCCTACAGAGAGAAATGAAAGAAACGGATTAGAATTAGGTAGTTCTTTTATGTTATGTTAAGTTGTATGTACGCATTCTGATAATTCTTACTTAAGTTGAATACCTATAATCTGTAGTGTGATCTATAATCTACATAATAAGCTTATTAGGGTTGACCAGAGAAAGTCAA
>JABASI010003503.1:0-16325 GCA_019776505.1 Tomocerus nigrus
TTATTTGTTGTTATTTGGAATCAATTTGACGTACCAGGCTACTGTACATGGATCCTCAATTATTACTTTCTCCATGCTTTCTCTCTTGTTTACTACGCTATATAATTTTAAATCTTAGATATTGAGAATATTGTCACATCCTATACTATAATACCATACGAAACTTTCCAAAGTCGTCCGCAATACCAAGACTACTTTTTAGCAACATCAGACAACTTGTCTTTAAAAGCTAAAGCTATTATACTTTTGATGGCGCACTATCATTCAGTCAGTTCTGGTCATAAAAATATTATCCAAAAATCCTAATGCCAACATCAACATACGTTTTGTCCAATATAACTTGTTGTAATACATTATTACTTGGTAAGTTTCCACAGTCATCTCGTTCTCCTTGCATTTTGGAAACATCAACGTCTTCTCCAGCACAATTTTTAACATTTGTCGTGGACTGCAAATACATGTATGGGCTTTCACGTACGGCTTTATTGTTTGTACAGTACCATTCTACAAAATTAGAGTCTTGAAACGGAGGAATTCTTTGTCCTTTGTCATCGAAAAGCAAAGGTATATAGACATTCCAGGGTGCAGGAGGAATTGCTACGGGGCATTTATCGTACGCCTCAAGGGGTAATGGGGGTGGACGTAGATTTACTGACCCCGGAGCACCACTTGTACTAGTTATGATTCCACGACACGGCCAAGATATCGCAGATTGCGTTGTAGTTGTAGTTGGTTTCGTGGTTGTTGTAGTTGTAGGTGGCTTCGTGGTTGTTGTAGTTGTAGTTGCTTTCGTAGTTGTAGTTGCTTTCGTAGTTGTAGTTGGCTTCGTGGTTGTTGTAGTTGTAGTTGGTTTCGTAGTTGTAGTTGGCTTCGTAGTTGTTGTAGTTGGTTTCGTGGTTGTTGTAGTTGGTTCCGTAGTTGTTGTAGTTGTAGTTGGTTCCGTAGTTGTTGTAGTTGTAGAAGGGTTCACAATGGGGTTCACGAGTACTACTGGTTTTGGAGTTGTTTTTGCAGCATCATTGATAATTTCTTGGACAAATGGTGTAGCCCTTTACAATAGCAGAAAGATTGAAATAAAATAAATCACAGGTAAAATTCCATACTTTTTGATTGTCGCATATTTGGTACATCAATTTTATATATAAGATATTCATAAAAGTGGGTGTTGCAATTTTGCAAAATTATTAAGCCCTCATTTTACCTTACTGCTAACTTAATTATTATGATTTTAAAAATACTTTATACTGGCATTTACTTGGGAAGTCTTAATTCCACGCAAACTCCATCGGCTCTGCACACTGTGAACACATCCTTTTGCAAGCGATCAGGGGATAATTGAACCAGAAACACCCAAAATGCAAAAACTGTTCCCCAGAACTGCCAAAAAAACAAAATTTTAGAATGCACAGAAACATTTATACTTCAAACTTTCTGGTATGATTGGTAATAGTGCAATGTGAAAAATACAAATGAGAAATGTAAAATTGGGAAAATTCCGGGACAGTAGTGGTATGAAAAAGTCGAGAAATGTGGCTATCCGATTTACATGGTGAAAGTATAGTTTAATTAGCATAGGAAATAGCTTAGAAACCGTATATCCTCTACTCCATGGCCGCATTCGCATTGCGTGACAGAGGATTTAGTAAAGAGTTTAAGTAGGTACTCTGTGTTACTTGTTAGAAACACCGAATCTTATTTATTAGCACAGACGCCCGGCGCGTATTTCTTGCATAGGCGTATCGAGGGGGGGGGGGCATTCGGGGCTGAAGCCCCCCACCCTGAAATCCAGAAAAAGAGGGATTTTATTCTTAAAATATCGCAAATTTTCGCGCTTTTATGTTGTTTTTAGGCCATTTTTGACTCATATTTGACAAAAAAGACCTAAATTTTTCGTGCTATTTATGTCTATGCAAAATCTCAGCCCCCTCCGAAACTGGGTTCTGTATACGCCTATGATTTCTTGGGCCCGGCGTGTATTCGAGGATTTACAGTCTACTTTAATGATATTTATTGGTATATATGCCACAAAGCTATAATTTCAACCCTGTTTCGATCGTTTTGCATTGTTTTACACATTGCCGCTTTATTATAGTTAATTACTTGAAGAACGAAACTTCCGTTTATGCCTGGTTGAACATAGAAATCATTTCTGGGTGCAAACATGTTGTTCAAGCTCAGAATCTTAGGGAAAACCATTTAAATTATGTAGATATTAAAATAGCCTAGATTAATAATGCTGAAATACTGAGAATGACTAGAAACCATACAAATCGTCTTTCCATCGAAGTTTTACAAAGAATAAGAGCATTCCGTCGAACGAAGCCAAATCCGCTAACAATCTAAAAGATAAATGATCTACATTCGTCAAATATTACTTTTGGTAATTACTAGTAATTAGCATTTTCTCTAGCTCTCGTCATTTAAACTGTCATTTATTTTTGGTTTTCCTTACTGCCCAGCCGCAATTACGAATGCACTCAGTTGTATAAATGCAGCTAAAAATAGACACAACCAAGTAAAAGTATGCATCACAGATGATCGTTACATCAGAATCAGTATACTGCAAAAAGATAATTCCATTTGCAAAAGAGCATAATACAGGGATGAAATGAAAAACTTCCAATGATTTCAACTTACAGCAACTGGAATGCTATCGCGGTTTAAACCCCCGACATGAGTTTCATTAAACCGCGGCATTCCTTTCACTACGAAAGATGCACAGTAATACATCATCACGAGTAGTTCAATTCCTTTGAGAAAGTAGTAAAAGCTAATGATGAACCCAAATATTTTTCCGGTGTATCGAAGAAAACCAGATGCTATTACATACTCCGCAAATAGTTTCTTATATGGAATGACTTTGGTGTATTGTACAATTATGTTCTCCTTCAGAACTCCAACTGTTGAAAAGTAGAAACAGAAAATTTTAATCCCAAAATCCCAAGTAGCAAGGAAAATTCTATTTCAGTTTAACGTTCTGTTAGTTACGTAATCCAAGTCGGTATGCCAAACGAAGATTCCACCTTTTCGTATAATTTTCTAAGATTCGACAGTAAACGAGAATCAGAAGAGTAATTATTCTTGAACAGAAAACCGCGTAGAGATGAACGACCAAGCCGAAGATTTGGAAACATAGGAAATATTTGTGGAGGCGAGCTTGGAAAACAAATGGTTCTAAAATACACATTCCGATCAAGCCGCTTACACCTCGGACTTGGGGCACAAAATCTCCGATGAAGATTGTGATCACGAACGCAGAGTAGGCGAGATATGCAGCAAATTCTGCAAAAATGCACCACCGAAGTTTCTCATTGATTGCGGAATACTTTGTGAGAATCACTGCCAAATTCCAGCGAGTAAGAAATTCCGCCAAATGAACACCATCGTTGAAAATAACAACTAAACTCCAAATCACAGTGTATAACATATGAATGAGTGTAACGATTGTCATGGACCAGTATTTATCCAATTCGAGTTTCTGGACCTTTCTGCAAAAATTATGAAAAGGTTTTTATAAATTATTTCGATTTTATTTAGACGAAAAATAAATATGGTCATATAGTTATATCTACTCACTCGTAAAAGACATAAGGTGGACGCAGCAGAGCTACACTGACAATTCCACTTAATAGCAAGATAGACATGCATGCTATTACAAATGTTGTGGCACAGAACGCGTAAAAGTTAGATGATCGTTTGTTCAGCGAAAATTTCATGCATTTATCCTCAATGTACATTGTCAGAGGCATTCGGCCGGACAACTTCATACACGTGAATAATGGATTCGTTGCTAGCATAAGTACATCACATTCTTCTTCCAAATTACTCGTTGGTCTTTAGTACATGAAAGTGTATTTAAAAATAAATTGTCAGTTTAAAATATCTCTTTGCTATAAGGCAATTCTCTGAGTAGGCAAAGGCACATTAAATTAAAGTAAATGATTTATGGCTAAAGAAAAGGGTAGGTATATTATAAAATGCAGCAATTAAGGTACAATGGGTTTTCTTCACGAAGTTTATCTGCTTCTTCCTGGTCATGATCCACATCGGGTTCGCTTTCTGTAAATGCAAGCCACTCATCCTCTTTTTGGGCTACATTCTCCAGATCGCCCAGATCTTCACTACTACTGCTTTCGGAGGAACTATCGCCTAATTCCAGCCTTCTAAATTTTCTTTTTGTTTCGCCTCTCCCTTTTGAATTATAATAATTGTCATAATTATGATTTAAAAGACGATGAAACGCATTATTTTAATATCAATATTTTCAATATCAATAGAACAGGACGGTTATGCGTAGGAGCTTTCCAGCAATACCAATAATCTTGCAGTCCGATGACCACCACTATTCTAGAAGAAACTAGTTAGTAAAGATTTCCCTCCAGCTTTAAAGCTGTCGGCAAATGCCTTCCGACTCAAAACAATTACTTTTAGGCCTCACAAGCCCTCGGTAATGTAAAATCTGATATTTGAGGAAAGTTTGGTAGATTGTGGTGAGGAATTGTGGTCTGTGGAAGGATTCTGTTAATGTATTGATTTGGGTACTCTCACAATGCCCATGCCAGCGCCCCTTAATATATAAAGTTGCATTTGACAATGATGTGTTTTAGTGAAAGTTGTGGAAATGTTCTAATTATTATTATGATGGCAAGGAAATGGAGAATTAAACGATTTTAGCTACCCATAGCATAAATTATAAAACGTTTTTTGAAAGTGGAGTGTTAAATTACGTTTTACGTTATGTTTATGTTCATGTCATGTATACATATTATATGATTAAAAATGTCTAATCTAAAATATAGGCATACTAACCATAGTTCTGCTTCGGTGGTTGATGATCAGAATCCTTATATTGTTTGAAAGAAAAACTGCTTTCTTCAAAAGGATTGAATACATTAGAAAAAGTCAAGCTACTTTTACTTTGATCATCGATATCTATTTCATTGGACGACTCTAGAGACTCTAGAGACTCTAGTGTTTTAGGTTTCTTCCTAGGTGTATCTGGAGCAGTTTCTTGAACTCCAAAATTCTCCTCTACCATAGACTTACTTTCAGCCCCTAATGAATTAAATTTATTACAAACTAACTTTTTGAAATCATGATCAACCAATTTTTCAATTGCAAAGAATTGTATGAATATGAATCGCTAAACCAAAATTCCTCTGTGGTGCCTTCAGAACAGTAAATTCATCCTCTACTCGAGATTTCCAGGGAATAGCCTTTTTGCTGCTAGCACTATTTTCCTTGCTATCCATAAACATTACAGTTGAAAGTTCATCTTCGAATTTTGCCCATCTTTCACCTTTCTTTCCTTCCTTTCCTGAATGGCATATTATTATTATGTAATAATTAGATCAAAATTTTCAATGAATTTACAAATACAAAATATTATGTCTGGGTATTTTTGGTGTGTTGAATTGTGAAGCTGATTTCCTGATAATATTTACCAAATTTCTGTTGCTGAGTTTGATTATCAGGTTTCCCACTTTGTGTAACAGAACTGTTGCGTGAAAGAGAATTTCTTGCGAAGACTGTTATACTCGAACTGGATTCCCCATTATCAGGATTGGCTTGAACAACTTGAATTTCATACGATTGCTCTCTCCATCCATTCTCTATCTCAATAAATCTTTTACTTTTCGAAGGTTTACTACAAATATTGTTGTTATTGTCCATGGTGTTATTATTATCATCTCTGAGAGGAGGGGCTCTTCTTCTGGACGATACGATTGATTCAGCAGGGGGACAATCAACGTGGGGTTGCTCTATTGGTCCTTGCGTTTCGTCAATTTCTGAAGAAAATGGTCTATTTCGAATGGATGACTTGTCAGAGGAACGCCCTGCTGTGCCATATTTTCTTTTGTGTTTTCTTCCGCCACTTTCTTCCTTATGTTGATCATTTTTCCTCCTTTTGTTGCTTTTGTTCGACGATCGTCTCTTTTTCTTGCTTTTCTTTCGTGAGCGTCGATATTCAGGCCACACGTATTCTTTGTGTCGAGGCCAGTATGGATCCAGATGTTGGTACGAATATAAGGAACATGCTTTCTGATTTTGTGAATAAAGCTGGGCATTGTGGACATAATTATTATAAGCAGGCGCAACAGCCAAATAATTCGGACTTGGATATTGACGATCATGATACTGAATACCGTATCGATAACCGTAGTAGTGATATTGATTGTGAAGCCAGCATGCATATGCATAGTCATAAGATTTTCTGCGGCTACGGGTACTGCTGCTTGTACTCGTTGACCCGGATTCGCAACTTTCTGTTGAACTTTCTTTAATTTTATCGTAAGCCTTTTTCCTCGATTCTCTTTGTTTCGATTTCAGCGATTTTTTGTTTGTAGATGCTTTATTTTTTATTGATCCTTTCAACGTAGCATTTTCAGGGACCTGTTTGGTAGCTTGGTATACAATAGGAGCTGGATTGTTATTTCCATTTGCTATTTTATGTGTGCCATTGGATGGACCTTTTCCCGCAGCTTTCTCCTTTATTTTTTCATGGGCGACTATTTTCTGATTTTCTACACGTTTCTTATAAATATTTGTTTCAAAAATTCTATCAATATTTGCAATAGGCTCCACTCTGTTGTTGACATAAGGATTCCGTTTTGTTGCCCCCACTCTTAGCCTGTGACGAAAGACGGTTATTATCGAGTGTTGTCCTTCACGTTCATTTGCTCTTGGAACGTGATTGCTTTCTTGGTTACTTTCACTTTGTGCTAGAAACCTGGAGCGTCGCCCGTGAATTACGATACATTCATCTTTTAAGGCTTCCACCAATTGACTCTTGTCAAAACTTTTCTCATCCTCCATATCACAAAATCTTTGAAAACCTTCCGGATACTGCCATTTTCGTTACCACTAATCTAGATTTTGAGGACTGATCTTTTGATGGCTCTTGAAAAGGCTATTATGGCTATGAGACTCTTTTCCAGATAAAAATACATCTTTTCAGTGTCCCCGTTTGAGCAGTGGTAGTAGTGTAGTGGTACCAAACGGATTCAAAATTATGTGGCAGCTCTACAATATAATCCCCATGGTGCTCTACCGTTATAAGGACGTTAGCGCAACTTTCGCCACCTTATAAGGAATGTACAGTGCAGCCAGTCCCGTTACCCGTTCCTTGTAACAGTAATCTTACAACCAAAATTGCAACCACTTAAGAATGAGCTGCCAGTTCACTTTGCCAAAATCCATAATGCAAAATGAGTTACTGGTCCAGCAGCCTGTATATGAAACTTACACCGTTTTTATGATGATTATATGGGAAAAGAACGCTTATTCGGATTCCGGTTTACTCTTTCAGTCTATAAAAATCCGTCTTAATTTATTTTGGCACAAAACGTATGTCGTTCGTGCTAGAGGTTTGGACCTAGAAAGACAAGATGGGTCTTGAGGGAAAGCTTGAATCTTTCACCACAGCAAAGACGTAGAACATCTCTTATTTTCCTGTTTCGGATATGATAAAATATATTTACGTTTCCCTTTCGCGTGCCTGGGGACTTGAACTAACTGCCTGATTATCTAGAGCCATTTAAAGTGGAATTGAAAAACAGAGAATGACTTTAGGAAACGTTTATTAACACATAATAGTCTTTCTAATAATTATAATATACTTATAAACAACACAAAGTACGTACACCAATTTAGATATATTTTTGCACAGCTTCAAAGTTTAAATAATTGCAGAGTTTTGTAGTGGTTTCTGTTTTAGTTTTAACAATGTAATCTCTATTGCTACTACGAACATACATACGTTTTAAAACGCACAATAATGATGTTTTATTACAAGCTATTTCACATATAACAAAGAAATACGGGTAAAATAGGAGCACTATACTATACTTTCAGTACAATTAGAATCAGTTGCGGACAATAATAGAGTAAAACATGTCCAACTTGTACATATAATACATTACAAATAGAATACATAACGAAAATACATCAGGAAATGAATTGTTTTCAACAAAACCTTGAAGAATAAAGATTTTCCATATCGGTTTGCTAAAAACATGGATACGTAAAATGCAGATATAATGTATTGAATATCTTTCCTACTTATTTATAGGTGATGGTAAGTATCAGAATAATTTTTAAAACTTTCACACGGATCTTAGCGGTAGAATAGTATTAAAATATTCGCAACAACAAGTTACATGTAATGTAAAGTGTAATAACCAAATAGTGATCAGAGTGATCACTCAACTGAAATAACACAACATTGAAAAAATCAATAGTATTTTTACAATTATTTATATATCTATTTTCGTACTCTATGCATGCAGACTTATAAACACAACGAAAACTGGAAAGCACTTTTCCAAGTCTCTACAGGAATCGCTGTAAGAATGTAAATATCTTATTAACTGTTAACCTACTGCATTTTAATTCAAACTTCAATTAATTGATGACAAATGACAATAATACAATAGCACATAATATTTTAAAACAGGAAAAACCAAAATATGAGAAATTATTATATTCAAGTTGATTTTCACAGGAAAATTAACTTACAATACAAATTCAATAATAATTATATGTGGCAGGTATTTAAAATTTCCTCTTCAGAAATTCACAAATGATAATAATAATAATATATGTACAGTGCATCATAAATATTGCAAATTAAATCCGTCTGTAAATAAATAGCAAAACTAGAAAACGGAAACAGGCAAATAATACTTATCAGTTAAAGTTGCAATTAAACAGAGACTTTTCTTTAAAAATCAATACTCAGATCCTTTATATATAGGCTTATTGCATATTTACTCGGTTCACTTAAAGGTAGTTATAATATTCTACAACAATCAACATTGTTTAAAAGGACGAATTGAAATATTTTCCATACAATTCAATATTTATAGACACTTTTCATTAGTGAAACTTTTTTATAATAGGTATATATATATACGAACTCTGTTGTATCAATTGACGTGTATAACACTTTCTCTATACATTTCTCTTCTACACATTTAACTTGCATTCTTCGTTCTTTTAAAACAATTTACAATTTGCATAGATAAGTAGATAGCTAACAAATATTCTGTTACATTTAGATGGCAGCCCAAAGACATATATTAGGTACAACGGTACAAGTGTGCTATTATCAACTATTTTCACACTACTTTTATTTTTATATTTTTTAGATGAATCTAATGGATATTGCAATTACAAACGGAACAATAGGAAATTACTTCACAGATACAAGACACAATAGACTCATTTCTTATCTTATCCATTTAAAAGTTAGCTACCACAGCCAAAGCCTTATTGAAAAAAAAAGAAAACAAATATTTTACAGATTAATTATCTGTATTCATGAGAGAATATCATATTTTTGAAAGTCTGAAGGTAAATGTGTTCTAATCGAGCAATTTTATTTAGCAGGCCTTTTAAACTTTAAATCTCAGACACAGAAGCTCTTCATATTATTCTCTTCAGTAGTTTTGATGCAATTTTGGCTACGCTGCGCTGTGGTAAACGCTATTATTAATGAAAATTGTCTAACGTGTGCAAATGCAACAGCGTGTGTAGTTAACCGTATATTTTCTATGTCATTATTGTATACATTGCAATAAGGATATTTTTATCATCTACTAAAATTATGTAAGTACTTCATATAAATCGGATTCATTCCGACATTTTTAGAATCCTGAATTCATATAGGTACAAATATTATAACACCTGTGAATCCCATTTATTGCCCACCGTAAAGATTTCTGTATGAACCGGTTGCGACATGTAAAACTTGATTTAATTTGATAGTTTTTGCTATTTTATTTGTCCCTTTCACTTATCTACACTATAGATTGAATTATTTATGATTACGAAAGGATAGGAAGGATAAAAGCCACATTTCCTTGGAAAACAAAATCGACTAGTCTTTTCATTCTTTCCCAGTTGCAACAAAAAACATCAAAACATGAAATCCAAAAACCATTTTCTATTTTAACAATGCATAATCATGATTCATATGGTAGGATTTCAATTTTATTCCTACAAGTAATACTAAAACAGCACTTTTACTCAACTAACTTCCTCACTAAGATTTAAAACTACATAAAAGTCATGTAAATAGTTAAATTATTTAATCTAGGTGGTGGGTATCGTTAATTCATTTTCCCTCTATAGCCTGTATCGACATTAATATGGAACATGGAACTACATAATACTAAACTAGGAATTATTATCTCACTCGAAACCTAGCCAAAATGTCCACTCTAGCTACAGTGCTATAAAAAACGCTGAAAAAAGAGTAAGACGAATTCTGTTAGTACTGAAAAAAAGTGCTGTTTATTAACAAATAAATAGATCGGATATTGTCTCTTGTTATTTAGTATTATACAAAATATTAAATAACTTATAACTACCTATAACATACTACTTGCCAATTGAAATATTTCAAGACTGTGTGTATTTATTAAGAATTTAGTTGGAGAGCGGAAGAAATTAATTATCGAGTGTTGTGTATAGAGTTATTGTATCCTAATTGCAAGTGACCCTCATCCATAAAAAATTCCAAGTTTTATCTACTAAAAGCCAATTGAAACTACAAGTTTTATATTTTTACTGTTAAGCTATAAATATTCCCTAAAAGCTAAAAAAAATTGTTGGAAGTAATGAATTGTGGATTCATTTAAATACTAATACAAAATGTAAATGATTCGTAGTCGATTATAGTTCTACTTTCTACTCATATTAATTATAGCTATAACAGTTCTGTCGTTTCGTAGTAGTTAATATAATTTAATAATTAATACAACAAATGTTTTTATAGATATATATAAATATGCCACCATCGGCAAGTCAAATGTTTTGTAACCTTTATTTATTACTTTCGTTTCCCTTTTCTCTTTCTACCCGATGCAGAATTGAAACCACTAGCGGTGTTCCCAGAAGCCCCAACCCCTCCACCACAGCAACCTCCATTTCCCATGTGATGATGATTAGCACCATTTCTACTAGTCGCACAACTTGGTCCCTTGCACAGATTACTAATCAGCGAGTCCCAATCGTCGTTTTCTGGATCGATACTTCCAGTGAACTGATCATCGTTGTTGCCGTGCCCTTGAGAATTTTGGTTCCCAGAACCAGCCACAAGTCGATACATCACACTATGAGAATCCGCTTTCAAATGCTGCAAATTTTTTCTCTGACATTTTGCCCACTCGTTGATCTCCCAGATGTGACAATCCATACAGGCAAAATAGTGCCATGACCAGCCAAATAGTCCTTTTCTCTCAGCCCAAAGATCACCCTAAAAATATAATCCATATCTTAGTACAGTACAAATAACATTCTTTCCTTAAATTCCGTTTTTCCTTCGAAAATTAATTTGAATTTTGACGATTCATATAAAAACACTAATTTGAATTTTTCTTTCATCTCAATAACAAACATCAACTCAGTAAACTTGTCCATTCGTTAAATAATAAAATAATAATATTTTCTTACCTCTCTTGCTGCATGATGGATTTTGCATTGCCCACAAAACCGTGCAGCGAACAAAGGTCGGTCAGTGCGATTTTTCTTGTGACGAGAATTACATTTTGTACACCTACATAAAATTTAAAAGGATTAACAATTAATGTGAACTAATGTAGAGCTGACACAAATAATTACAAGAGCCTTTTATTAAAACCCGGCTTACTAATTTTCTCTTTGAACACCGCTGTGTGTAAGCTACATTATGATAATCAAAATTAATGAGAACTGCTCGACCTGCGTGTTTTATTCAACAATAACTTCTACTATATTCGAATAGAGTTTATTTGTCCAGTAAATTAAATGCGACAGGTGCTCTACTAACTGCAACACTGACTTTATTCACTACATCAGATTACAAGANTCGACCTGCGTGTTTTATTCAACAATAACTTCTACTATATTCGAATAGAGTTTATTTGTCCAGTAAATTAAATGCGACAGGTGCTCTACTAACTGCAACACTGACTTTATTCACTACATCAGATTACAAGAAACTAAGAAGCATGCTAAACTTCAAGACTTTCTCCGCAGCTCAAGATGCTATTGGTGAGCCGTAGGTGAATAAAACATAAAAAGAGAAAGTCGAGTCAGTGCGGGTGGGTGTTAATGAAAAAGTCACTCTCTTCGCCACCCGTTCACCTTAAGAAATATTGTCTTTAATTATGAAACACGGAAAGCTGATTGGAGGATGGAAAAATTGTCTAAATTAAAATTACCGTATAGAACTGGAGGCTGCCTCCATTTTCTTTCTAAGCTGTTCAAAGAGATTCCCAATTTCACCAAAAACTTTCTCTTGTGCCTGAGCTTGCAAGATTTTCTGATGATATTCTACTCTCTTCACAGGCTCTCCGACTAACTCGAACGCCCTGGCAAGTATTTTAAACGCTTCCTCAGCTCCAGGAACTAAATTTTTGTCCGGGTGAACCAAAACCGCCTGTTTCTTGTAATATCGACGGATTGTCTCGTCTGAACAATCACTTCTAACCCCAAGAATGCTGAAAAAATCCACATAACAGAAACATTCAAATATATTAGTAGAAAATAACACTTCCTTTAAGAAGTGGAGTGAAATGATAACATTATTATTACCTATAAGGATCTTGGCCTTTAACACTATGCAATCTCTTCAAAGCTTCATCCCCATTAACAGGCAGTGTTATATTTCGCTCAGGTCCCATAAGAGAAAGTAAGTCGTCATTCTCTCCACGGCCTGATGCACCAGTCGTGAAGTTCCTTTCTTCAGATGCTTTCCCTTCTTTCCCTCCGATACCTTTCCATCTCATTTTCTTAAGCATAGTCACCGTCGCTTCTTTTAAATGAAAAAACTTTACACGACAAGTTGGAAAGGCTCGAACTTGCCACCACGAAAATAAGTCTTGTAATCTATTTATTAAAAGTCAAAAATTCATATTACCCAAAAATGTATGTAAATGTAATACTTATAATAATTATTATTATCTTATTATCATAATTATTAGCTAAATCTTTCTTTAAAAAAACTTACAAGGTATAAGCAAGGGAGAAAGAAAGCATGGTTACATCCGTGACAAGACTCCATAGCCAAGTAACAGCTACTAGTAGATGACCAAACCACAGCTTCGTCAAATTTTCTATTCTTCTTACAATACAATTTCGATCTATGAAGTAAAACCAATTAGTTAGCAACACAAAATATCAATTTCTTTCATTTTCAGCTTGTAAATAAATAGAGACAGTCAACTAATTTACACAGGGACCAGAAATAGTTACTCGTTGACTGTTATTATACTTAATTTGAATTTTTTAGGTTCAATAATTAAATTAATGATTTAAAAACAATAAATGTATTTATAACTGACCTTCCTTACGACTCCTAGGTTTTTCTTTCTCTCTGGTCTTCCTAGATGTCTGCGTCGAGCCACCACCACCCCCGCCACTCTGACTATTTCCAGAGCTTGTTGCAGAAACATTCAGGCTAGAACCAGAAAGAGAGCCAGATGAAGAATTATTTGCTGTGCTGTTGGCTTTCTTTTCAGGCAGAGAGTTGTTATTGTTGCTTGCACTTTGTTGCAAAGTGGAAGGGGTGATTCCGTTTGAATTTGCGTTTTGTGGCACCCAAGTTCCATACGGAACTGGTGGTTTTTTGCTGTTGCCCGTATGAATACTATTGTTATTGTGGCTCTGTGGCTGTTTTCCTTTTCCCCCTGCAGTTTTCCACCCCCAATTAGAATTAGACGCCGAATTGTCGTCATCTAAATCTTCGATTTCAAACTCAAATTGATTCTGAGTCGGTCTCTTCGTCGTCTTATTAGCTTTGCCATTAAGCACATGTTGATTCTGAGATGAGATAAGAACTTTTCGCTGTGGATCGTTCGAAGTCGTTGAAGATTTCGGTTTTTGTCCTTGACAATTATTGGCAGTGTTAGTAGAACCAAATCCCACACTATGAATTGGGGATGTTGTTGGAGTGTTCTTAGACGTTGATGGCTTGGAATTGTGACCAGAAGAATTTCCAGACGACGTTCCAAAATTTTCTTTGCCCTTTGGCGAAGTCTGATAAAAAGCTGGAGAAGAGTTGGATGAAATTAGCTTGGGCTTTGTCACAGGGCTGGATGAAGCAGAAGCACAAGTCGAGGAAGCAGTAGACGAAGTCGAACTAATAAAATCTCCAGATTTCCTATGAATCCCTTGCACGTTTTGCTGATTATTTCCGGAATCTCCAATATTGGAAGATGTCGATGAATATGGAACTGGGGACGTTGATGTCGATGTTGATGCTTTGCGGAAGACAGTTGTGGAAGCAGCTCCCTTTGGCCCACTCTTTGTTAAAATTTCCAAATAAGACGGTTTCTATAAAATATAATAAATTAACAAATCATTAAATAGAATATTTTAATTTAAAAGCATTCCCGTGATTCACATTTTCTATTTTCATTGCATGAAGACCTAACGACAAATAATAATAAGAAATAATTTAAAGTTTTGATTATGTTACGCACCCCAGGAGTTTGAGGTCTGGACAAACTATCAATATTTTCCTTGGGCGTTGTCATTTGTCCAACAGTAACATTCACGGGTGATTCATTTCCATTTATAACAATAGGCTGGTGCAAAACTGGTGGCTGTACTGGGACAGGGTGCGAATATTGTGCATCAGCTGGAAAGACACCAACATCATTTATCCGTTTGACAAACTGCAGTAGCTGTGCTTGTGTCTCTGGGAAGACACTGTCTTCTAAATCAGCGCTCAAGTTTATATTTTCATTAATTGTCGTCGGTGTATGTGCAGTCGCCGGGGATTCAATGGGGAAACTTTGGGGATTCCCCTGGCTCGTTCTTTGAAGATTTGGAGAAGACGAAGACGATGTGACAGCCGTAGAAAAGCTTGGTGCAAAATGTGTGTACGTTCCATTGGACATTGACATAGATCCCACAATGTTCTCAATCATCGGTTTTATTACCGTATTTGTGTCCACGTATGGTTTGCTAGTGGATGGTTGTTGTTGTTGCTGGGGCTGAGAATAATTAGGACTGCTATTGTAAACATCCCGAGTGACATTGGCCGACGACATTGGGACATTCGACGACATCATTAGGTTCATATGATCCAATTCCATGTCATTTGCGACAGGAGCCCCGTAGACTGGATGCGGCATGTGCGTCATCGGGTGAACATAGTGAGATTGATTGTAGAATGGGTAAACACCCGGCTGTCCCATTCCATTGTGAAAATTCGGAGGAAATGGAGAAGTGTACACATTTTGATAATAATTTTGAAATCCTGGAGCTGGTGTCTGTGGAAATTGAAACTGTCCAGACGGGTTGTTATATGTCGTTGGTGGCAAACTCAATCCTGGTGGTGGGTGCAAAGGTTGCGGATTGTGAAGAGATGTTGTTGGAGTCGTCGACGAAAAGTGCGGATTGCTCACCGTACGATTCAAAGGAGAACCTCCTCGAGGTGATGAATTTGATCCAGAATTGGGGGACGTTCCATCCCCGTAAAGTAAACGTAATCGATCATTGTCCATAATGACATTTGTAGATTTGAAATGTACTTACTTTGACCTACGACAAAAAAATATTAAATATTTTTTTAAAAATTACAAACTTGAAAATATTAAGTAGGCAAACAATCCTGAATTTAAGTCTATCAGTATCAGGTACAAAAAGAATTACATTTTATTTCAATTCATCAATCACCAAGAATAAAACGAATTCTTTTCAATTTAATGTGGACGTTTTACTAATAATATTTAAGGAAGGGAGGCAAGAGACCACTCCATATTTGAGTTATTGACGTTTACATGTAAATGAGACCCTTTTCCTTTCAAATCGACAAGGTTTTGACCGAGTCATTGTCTCCAAAACATGTAATGCTCAAAATGTTCATAAAATTACTGTCTTTAATCTTGAATCAAAGAGTTCAGATTGTACTTCGTTTGGAAGTTATGATTTTGTAAAGAAATATCTTATTGGGCTTGGCTTCTACTTATGCAAAATGCAAAAGGAAAAGTGCCGAATGGTATTAATAGATAATTGCTATTGTAATTCGCTAATGACACAAATTCGCCTACACTGACACACCCTTATAGCGGAAAGTAAGGGTTGAATAGAATAGTTTAATAGAATAGAACACTCAGGTTCGAGTTCAATATTGGAGACAATCAAATTAATGCCATTAGCATGCAATTCACGTCAAAAAACTAATAAAATATTACAATGTGATTTAATGTAAGCGCAGGAAATGCACATAAAAGTCAATACACACTATATAAGCGACCTTCTTAGTTGCATTCAGGTGTTTACGCCAGCACACAATGGGACAAGGGAATTAAAAAATGGTCATCGCAATGTTT
>JABASI010003504.1:0-16324 GCA_019776505.1 Tomocerus nigrus
GGAAGAAAAGATAAAGAAATGACATTCGGAGAAATCTTTTCGTAGATGCAGGAAAAACGGAATGGGAAAGTCAGAACTCCACCGAACTCATTTGAATCAGCCAAGTTTTCTCTCCCATCCATGATTTGCGTCTGGCATTGCGTTGCAATGTTGTTTGTATGACTATATAAACGTAGGCACAAATCGATTGTCATCCCTAAAGCTTGGCTTGATTGTTCTTGTTGAGTGTCTAATTCTTTGCAAATGCAATGCACTGGTGAATGGGCTACTTTATATCTGTGACTTAATTATTATTCAATAATTATTCAATGTAAAACCTGCAAGTTGTTTATTTATGGATTATGATTTTGGATGGGAGATTGGCTACAGTTAACATTTGTAGGGAAGGTGCACGGTGCACTTAAAGTCTTCTAGTTTTGGATTTTATTTATATGGTATTAAAAACTTTAATACCTATGGATATGTTGGACAAATAATATTTTCATCTGCAGATACCTAAGCGCGGAGAGTTTAAAAGTAATAAAACCATATTTTTTTGTAGTAGAATGGAAGTCTATTAGTCATGGACAAATATTATAAAGTACACCGTACACCTACACCTCCTATATTATATTGATACCATGAAACTGTTACTTAAGGCTGCTGTAATGGTCCTTCTAGGTTTTATCAGGTATTTGCATTCTTCGCCAACACGATGCGATGTCGCCCTTAATGTGCAAAGCAGCCCATCATCAACGCAACGCATTGATCTGACTGATGTTCCGCTGAGACTGTTGGCAAAAACTTCTTGCTTTTCTATATCTCTTTTTCATGTTCTAAGGTAGGGACATTAAGGAGGAGGCATGCTAGCTTTTTAGGGGATGAAATTAGACGAATGCAATGTTGTAGTTTTTGCATCTCTATCTATCCCTGTGTGATGTGATGTAGCTGTAAAATCTGTATAGGTATAGGTAGTTCTGGTTTTATTCTTAAAGTCCGCGGAATGTCACTTGTATATAGGTAGGAGAACATTCTCAGTGAGCATTGAAGAACTTTGTAGTTTGAGTGAGACTTGTGGAGATTAAAGAGCCGAGGATTTTGAAGTGTAAAACTAAAACTATCCACCTTGTCAACATTTATGTCGTGTTCTGTTCGTTCAGCTTGTTTGCTTTGCTTTTTCGTTCTTGCCAACTCAACGACGAGAAATATATGTACACGGTGGGTGTAGACAAAGGAAAGATTCTAACTATGCTAAAATATTGTATGTCTGTGTATGAGCGAAAGTATATTATATTAGGTATATTGCTTATTCCACGTATAGTTGTTGTTAGCCCGAAAATACGAAAGTTGAAAGTACATATATACTACATGTACTTGTGTGTCGCTCACACTTGTAAACTGTCTAGACTGCAATAGGTCATCTTATTTGCTGAGTGGGAACACTGAACAGCATCATGACTTCATGACAGAACGATTACTGTTCCTTTGTCTAGAATTCTCTTGTGGCTGTCCATTGTCATCGTCATCCAATTTCAGGTCAATATCAATAGGACAAACTCTGTCATCTTCAACCATTAATCCAAATTCAATGTGTCCTCGAGTCCTCGTGTTTGTATTATGTCCATTGTAGGTAATTAATGCATTACTAGATTACTATACTAGCACCTTACAAGATGATCAATGAAATAAGCCCAAGGCTAACTCATGTAATTTGAACAATATCCTTCATTACGGCTAGGACGACGTAGTTGTGTGTGTGTTATTGAGGTTTTTCTTTCAAGTACGTAGTTTAGGACTACTGTATTTTTTATGATGCCACTTGAGAGACAAAAGAGTTGTTGTTAGTTGGAGACAGTACTCATGTGTGAGACGTCATCCTCTTCTTGTCGATTCGAGACAATAGAAAAGTAAAGCATATGGTAAAGTTTAAAGGTTAGCTAGAGTGAAGAAAGTTTTTTGGTGCTACTACTATTAGTTATACCTGCCTGTGTCACTTCAGTTACTTGTGTAACTCGAAAACTCTTAGTTGTCACTATCTCAAATATTCAGTCCATACCCTATGCACACATTCTCCATTCACATATAACATTATGAGAATGAATGCGGGTTAATAGATTCACTAGACGGTATTGTGTTTGCGTTATATATAAAGTACGCAAATTGACTCTTGAAATTCAGAAAGAAAATATTTGCTAGAAAGTAGAAAGCACAGAGAGAATGCATACTACTTATAAGGGAAAAAATAGAGGCAAGTTTTTGTTTGAAGTGATGGCACTATGGTCCTATACTTACTTAAAATGAACCATTGAAAATTAGGATGTGTGTGTTGTGTATGTTCATAATATTTTCTAAGGTGCTATGCTAGCATATAAAGGAATCTACCTATAGATATGTGTTTGTCAGAGCAAGTTGGGTGAAACATGAGTTGACTAAGCTAGAAGCGCCCCGTCATTTTCTCTTCTTTGACGAATACAATGCTCAGTCTGAAAAATGCCGTGAGCAAGATCACATATGCATGAAAAGAGATAGGTGTGCGAAATGGATACAATAGTAAATGACAGGAAACCTATAAATATATGTACAGGAGCTCTTATTTATGATACACGGTGATTTTTAAATCCTTTGCCATGTAACTTTCTACTTTCACCATGTAAATTTCTCTATTTCGCCCTATGTAGCTCACAAAAAGCTATCGCGACTTTTCCCCCAAATCAAAGTGTCACTTTCATACTGAAGAAGAAACAAAACGAAGGTATTTACTGGGAAAAAGAGAAACCTTTAGTAAGCTACGTATAAGCCAAAATACCAATTTTTGTTCAATACGGTGAAAGTGTATGGCAAAAGTTAAGATAAGTCACTCTGTATAAGATCTGCTGGCATTGAGAGTAGTGAGGCGACTTGTTTTGGAGATATATACATATTGTTAGAGTCGTATGGAGTTACGTAACTAAAGGGGTTAACAAAAATAGGCTGTTATTTATTTTCTACTGAATAGCTAGAAAAGTTTATTAGATATAAAATGCGGAATAAGTGTTATTCTGAATGAAAGAGAAGAAGTGAGTGGATGGAAGGCGAAGGAGCATTTCATCAAACTGGAGAAGTGAAGTATCTCACATCTCTGTGTGTCAGGGAAAGGAATGACTGGAGGGAGGTAAGGTCTTGTGTAAGGACTTCACTCTGGTTTTCAAATTATATGAATGATGGAATATGATGGTGCCTTAAAAGGTAACTAGAACTTGTAGCTGGCAGCTACACCACAAACACGAGAATGGGATAGTTGGGTCAAGAAGAGCTCGGTTGGATCGTCTAACAATAGTCACAGGCAGCAGGACTTATAGTAGTAAGAAGGACTACTATTATCAACTCCTCGTTGTTCCGTGGAGGAAGGTGGCTGGAAGTGTGACTATGTACCGATGTACGAGATCGATACTACGCTGGCGTATTCTCTTTTGCCCTATTTTCTCATCAGAAGAGAAGAGGACGGAACAGAGAGACGAATGTGCCTTTCCCCTTACTTGTTCAAAGCTAAAAATTTTCGGCACATTTGGCCCTGTCTGTCGTCATCGTGTAGCTTGTGCTCTTACGTGGAATTAACTCAGCCACCACCACCACCGACAAGAGCTAAGGTATGCACAATGCTCAAAGTCAGAGTGAGAGAGAGAAAGCTGGCACAACCTGAAAAAAGATAAGGGGAAACGGAAAGGTATTGTTAAAGCCAATAGAAAGTTTCCATCTTCCGAATGCTATGTGCTATATTACTAGTATATGTGCGTACCTATGTGGCAATGCTTAGTTTTTTCATTTTTCCTCTTCTGATGCATTAGTTTTGGTGTTATTTGATGCTAAGGCACTATTTCTAATCCGTATTTTTGCACTTTATGTAGCTTATGATAGCATTTGTGTTTAGGGAACTCAGTCGGGTTTGTAAGGAGATAACTTGTAATGGAATTCGATTGAAGCTCTCTCATAGCCTATACACTACACACAAACTGCATATAGAGAGGGAAAGAGAGATAGAAGAGTCTTTGGTGCTTCCATTGCAGATTAGAGTTAGTCAGGAATTGAGCCTAGGTCGACACTCGTATTTTTACTACCGCCTGCTCAGTGGGCTTTCTCCTTTCTCTTCCTTCAACTCTTATACTGTTGACTATGTGGATGCCTCTTAGTGTTCAAACCACACGCACAGAATATTCTCATTCCATCACAAGACTAGAGCTTGGATCTTCAACAGGTTTACTTACTAACTCTCTCTCTCTCTCTCTCTTTCTTTCTCTGTGTGTTTCCTTCATTCAATCCTTCCTAAGGCCAAGGAGTCTCATTTTAGCCCCAATTGTTTCTTGACTCAGAATATCAATTTTTAGATTCATTCATAAATCAACAGGAACTTAGCGTTTGTACTCAAATGCTCACTTTTCACTCTTCTTCTCTTTATTGACGACGAGCGTTTTTTGATGCAGCGTTCATAAATATTTCTCCCGTTTCATTGTTCCTTCGCTGTCTGTCTGTGTACATCCTGTTTTCGAGTATTTCGAAGAGTCTTTTTAATAACGTTGTCAATCTCCTTTCTCAAAAGAGAAAAAGCTTTTTATAAGTTTTTCATTTCATGAAAGCTTTGTTGTTGTACGAATATACTTGTAGAGTCTGAAGTCTGCATTTGATTCGTGTTATAGCAGTCTACTGTGTAATCCTCCAAGTGTGAATATTGAGACAGGAGCGGAAGACAGTTACAGAAAACCTTTTCAGAACTATTACTTTGTTGTTGTTCATAAGGAAAAGGAAGGAAAGACGTTTTCCCATAAAAGAGATAATAATATATCCTCTCGACTGACTTGACTCCTTCTTGTCTCTCACACTACAACATCTGTATCAATCCGAAAGAAAGTAATTCCGTAAGTAATTCACTCAACTTCACCAGATAACTACCGCAACGCAATGGATGTCGCCAAGGATGTGTAAGCTCAAATTCTTTACTATTTAAGATTTATAGACTTACACCTGTCCTACATTATTGTCAGGTTTGGCTTTGTCAGATTGAGCTTGGATTTTTGTTTTTTTCCATAACTTTGTAGAAGACCATATGTGTAATTTCATTAATGACAATGAAAGCATGTTGTCGGTCGATGGGTTTAGCTCGTACGTTTTTGTTTAGCATAGTTAGACATACCTAGTTCATTTTATGCATCTTATTTTAGTGGTCATATGGGAATTATTCAACCTAGTTTTTTTAGTTTGAGCTTCAAGAACACATCAAGAATAAGCTCGTCCATTTATATAATTATATTGCGTTGTCGCTTGTTCTCCTTTGCCCCATATTGCGTACCATGTATAGTAAAATCGTAGGTGTAGAGTGTGTGTGTGTGTGTGTGTGTGTGTGTGTGTGTGTGTGTGTGTAGTTAAATAATATGGAGAAAAACTTTTTATTGACCATTTTCTACATATATACATATAGCAAGAGAAAGGAGACACAATGAGCTTACTATTTGTAACTTGACTATTTAACTAGTATATGTATAATGTAATCTGTTGCTCTGAATTGCATATTGTCTTCCTCTATACTCTATACTACTGTGTGCGTTCTACTTTTTATGCTCTGGCTCTGTGCACACTATTATTAGAGATATTGGATTTTCTTTATTTATTTTACAAAAATTACCATTGAGATGCGACAGTTGATTTGAATGAAATGATACAATAGTTTGAGAAAATACAAGCTCTAAAATGAAATAGTGAAAGGTGAATATTGTATTCGTGTGCAACGGGGTTTAATTCTTTTGTGAAAGTGCCGTGAAGGAAGGAGGCAGGATGAGTATTTTCACAGTATAATAATATTGAAATGATGTATGTAGCTCAGTAGTATTGTTATTGTGACTTCATACGTGTTCTGTGAAATTGAAATCTTGAAATGATTTACATAGATTTACAAATGCATATGATTTTCCATACGGTCGGATAGAACATTTGAATTTGAAAGTTTTGCGTTTTAAGCTAGAGATAAAATGCTGCGGTGGTTTTCACCACAGGATTATTAGAACTGGAAATAGAAAATAAATTCTAGAGAGAAATAGGAAAATAGAGAGAAGAGAAAATAGCGTGAAATTCACGTATGGAAAGGAAAGGGTTATTGTGTGGCAAATACGCACTCGGTGAGCTTCGTGAATCTCAGAATCTGTAGAAAACTTTTCGGCATTAAAGATCAATATATAGGAACATTGGGAAGAGGAAAGTTTTCACCTGAAGTGAATAGGCTGTAATGCTCAAAATGTTTAATTTAGATGTGATAATGAAAAGAATGAGATTGAAACATTTGAACTATTTGAAACAAGTGCCCTGAAATCTTGGTTGTTTAGTTCCGTTTCCAGGAATATTGCCATCCTACCGTTTCTCTATCTAAATAAAGAATGAAAGATAAGTGAGAGCTGATGAGGATGTTCTGTGTGCGTGACTTGAATCTTACCATTTTCTTTATTTATTTATTTATTTATTTGTTAGTACAAGATATTACCCTCAAATGAGGTTATTACAATATCAGGTAACTCACATACTGCAATAATAATCAAGTGAAAAAGCATACATGTTAATTGTCATAATAATCCCGAGGCAACATCATCTATACATGAATAATTAAGGTCCATATCATTTATATTAGAAGAGTAATCAACTGTTTGCTGTTCAACTAAATACATTTTCAAGGCTTTCTTGAATCTTACAAAATTGTCAATGTTTCTTATATCTATGGGTAAACTAAACCACCATACAACACTACTATACTTAAAACTTTTTTTATACATTTGCGTATTGCCTACAAACATAGGAGTAGTATAGGTGTTATTACGAGTAACAGTCGTGTTCACATCAGTAAAAGCTAAATAATTATAAAAGTACGGAGGGCATATATTATAAAAAATTGTATAGGCTAGTTTTAGGACTTCATACCTATACAGATATTTAGGAAATAGCCAGTTGAGAGATTCAGTAATTTCAAGTTTAGCTGTATCATATTTCTTGATATCTAAAACAAATCTACCGGCCGATCGAATTAGTTTAGTAATAAGGCTAATATTATATTGAGGTGCATTTCCCCAAACGGCAGACATGTATCGAATAATAGGTATTACCATTGAGTTTATTACTATTTTACGATTAAGAGTGGTTAGATAAGGCTGTAATGGATAAAGCGACCATAGTACAGAATTACATCTTTTCCTAACATCACATATATGATCAGTCCAGTTTAAGTGTGAGTCAATAATTAAACCTAAGCATTTGATTTTATCAACAGAGGTAATAGAGGTATCATTAATTGTAAAACTAACAGGACCAAGAGAATTTACAATGTGGGGTCTACCAACCATCATGAATTGGGTCTTATCTACATTGAGCTCCATTCTATTTGATTCCATCCAGGAAAGTACACGATACATATCTTCTTTAATACTTTCTATTAACATAGTAATACTACTCGGAGGACCAGCAATAGTGATTGTTGTGTCGTCCGCAAACAATATACTTAAACTATTTTGGATAGCTAATGGTAGGTCATTTATATAAATAGTGAACAAAACAGGTCCTAGTATGCTACCTTGTGGAACCCCTAACGTAGTATAGCCAATATTAGAAGTATTGTCATCGTTAATATATACATATTGGCCTCTATTTTCTAGATAGGACTGAAACCAAAAAGGATCAATACCATACCATTGTAATTTTTGTAGTAATAATTCTCTAGAAATTTTGTCAAAAGCCTTACTTAGATCTAATGATAGCAATAAACATATATTTCCTTTGTCAATATTTGTATACATAAAGTCTGTTAATGCTATTTGAGCATGTACAGTTGAATGTTTAGCCCTAAACCCAAATTGATTGTTACTTAGAATATTATTTGTATTAAGGTAATAGATAAGGCTAAAGTAAACACACTTTTCAATTAATTTTAATAGTAGAGGCTGATTACTAATAGGCCTAAGGTCTTTAGGTTGTGTTACATGGCTAAGTTTAGGGCTAGGGATTATTTTTGAGATTTTTAGATTATTAGGTATAATGCCATAGGTAAAGCTAAGATTAACAATATCTAACAATTCACAGTACATGTTTGGTGAGGACATAGCATAATGAATCATTACCGGAGCAATACCCAAGTAATCATTATTTTTACCTTCCGTATTGTTAAGGCTATTCCATGCATTACAGAGTGTAGGTAGATCTACAGGAGTAACTCGAAATGTTTCACTAGTTATAGGGATATTATCTGCTAGTGGAAATGGTGGGTATTGAATATTTAATTTAGGAGAACTTATACTAACAAAATAGTCATTAATCTCAGCTGCCGGGAGAGTAACTTCATTTGTGTTCTTTGGTCTAATATTAACTAACGACTTTATACCTTTAATAGGGCCTTTCTGCTGGATTACAAGGTTAATATGATTATTTGTATCCTTTTTCATAAGTTTCTTACATTCACTGTTCAGCTCATTATAAGTATTTATATTATGTACACTGGGTATTCTTAAACTATGTTTATATGCCTTATCACGCTCCGCTTTTACCTTTAGTGTTGGCTCGGTAAAAGTAAACTTATTTGGATATTCTATAAATGATTTTGAAACCAATGGTACTACTTCATTAAAAATATCTGTAAGCTTAGTAGAGTATTTCTCTACTTTTGAGTCAAGGCTAATAAATGTATGATCAAAATCAGTACTAGACATCCTTTCAGCTAATGTACACATATCCATTTTTTTATAGTTTCTAAAAGTAATCGTTTTTTTGGGATATTCAATCTTATCAGGAAAGGTAACAGACGCAATCACTAAGCAATGGTCAGAAATATATGGATTTGTAACATTTACAGCTAAAACATTATTGATTTTATTAGTAATGAACAAGTCCAAAATGGATTCCTTTCTGGTAGGGGTCTTTACAAATTGAGTAAGGTCAAAAGAACTTAAAATACTATCTAGTTTTCTATATGTAGTATCTGTCTTTAGATTAAAGTCGCCGTGAATATACACAGCTTTGTCAATAGAATATAGCTCAGAGAATATTAAATCCAGGCAAGTCATATCATTTTTAATACATTCACTAGAATAGTCAGGAGAACGATAAATACACAGCACCACAAATGACTTAATAAACTTATATTGTACAACTAGGGCAAGATATTCAACATTAGTATTTCTATCTAATTCCTCTTTACATTTAAATTTATATTCATTGCACTTGAACATTTCATTACAATAAATACCTATCCCTCCTCCTCCTGTTTTATAATTCACAATTCTATCTTTACGATAAAAGGTATAGCCAGGTATATTTATTGGGATAATAAGTGGTTTCAAAAAAGTCTCTGTAATGCATAGTACATCTAAATTATGGCTATGAATTAAGTAAGTAGCCAAGAATACTTTATTTTTCAGGGATCGAATATTAATATGTGCTATGTGCTGTGATTTGCCACACTGCTTGCCTGAAAAAGGGTCGACTTTTTTCTTATCGTAACATTAGAGTCGTTGTTCACGGAACATTCAGGTGTTGTTGAATGAGATGATGAAGGCTGACTATATATAGTATCTTGTATAGTAATAGTATTATTATCAGGAGTGATTGGCGTCTTTAAAGCTAAATTTTCCCTCATAGTCTTTCTGTCGTTGACCTGCTTCTTTGTCAAATCCGGATTGATGAAGACATGACGATAGTTAGGATTGTTCTTTAATTTGAATGTAGACAAAAGAAGTTTTCTACGTTCTGTTAAACTACCGTAGGATAACTTAATTAGGCTATTTTTTCCCCTAACTAAAATAATTATGTCCCTCACATAACCGATGCTACAGTTAATAGTGTGTAGTAGTTCAGATATTTCATGTATAGGAATATAATTATTTTCAGACTTAGAAAGATCAATACCTCTAACTATGACATTGTATTTCCTACTTTCTAATTCCACTTTCTGCTCTAGTTTTTCAATTTTTGACGAATTAGTATTAATATTATTAGTCATCAAATCTAATTGTTCACAGATTGTATCAGAGTCATTTACATCTAATGCTTTTACCTTATTTTCTAGGGTAACCAGTCTATTGTGTAATGTTGATAACGATATGTTACTTACTTTACAGTCGTTACATACCCAAATGTAGTTACTTAGATCTTTAATAAAACCTGGTGCACAGCTGTGATGAAATAAACAATTGCAGAAACCACATCTAACACCTCCTTCGACATTTTCAGAGCAAATTTCACAGTTATGCTCCATAGTAGTAAGAGTAGGTAATACAAAAACAATTCCGTAAATTATTAAAACAAGACAATAAAAATAAATGTAGGTAAGTTTCACAGGATTCACTTAACGTCTCTATACCACTGAATTTTTATCATGTAACATCACAATCACAAAATATTATTATGATATAGAGGAATAAACAATAACAATGCAGTTCAGTCCGTAAATTGCATGTAGAGACAGGTTATACACTTACACTACTTGATATACAGTTCGATGTTGTAACCCACTGAATGCTATGATAATTTTAATAAAGTCTCACAGAGAGATTAATTGAGTAAAACAGTAAATGAACGGAAGATAAACTAGAGATACACTTCACAACTCTTCACTAGTTTTAATGTGGCAATCAGCAAGCCGTAATTGAGTAAAATAATTTACTCCAAAATGCAGAAGGCAAAACTGTAAACGAAAAACGCCCAGTTACCTCCCCCGGGTTCAGAAATAATAGGCCAAGGAACTTAGCAAAAGAGCCCAAAAAAACTGGAATTTAATTCAAATTAATTTACACAGGATACACAAAATTGAAACATAAAACTGGAAGATAAGAAAGACCATATGTACCTGTAATACAATACAAAGTCAGAGCTACCTATTTACTGCACTTTTGTACTTAACGTACTATTTGAGCGAGGAGTGGAAGCTGAATAGTAAACTTTGTATGAGATAAGGGAAGGGCCCTTTTATGATGCTTCGTCCTTGGCTGACCAAACTGAACTGTTTCTTCGTATTTAATTTGTTTTAACTTTTAACTTTCGTTTACTTTGTTCAACTTCCGTAACGAATCTCGAAATACAGAACTCTAATAGACTACTGAGCGTCGAGATTCCAGATTCCACCAAACCACTTAGAATTGTGTAACCATTCTACTTCCGTCTCTCATGTATGTAATCCATGGAAAAAATCATTTCCACCAATCCCATTGGTCCTAATAATAGCTTTAGTATTTTTCATGTCATCTTATGTGTATAGGCAGTTTCTTCACAATGATTGATTTTTAGGTATAGATTGTTCTTAGCTCTTAGCCTTGACTTGAGCACATGCACTGAGTAAACGAAGTTCAACCAATACAATATTATTTTGTCGTTAGTCATTGTCATTACCCATTAACTATGTTTACTTTTCAAATTTGATTGGATTCAGTTTGCGGCAGTAAAATATTTAGTTGTGAACAGTGCTAAAAATGTCATTCATTAAGTTGTCATGCTTCTCAATATATTATCAGTGGGCTTACCAAAATATTAAACTGCGCAAAGTGCTATCGATTGATCGATTTGGGAAATAATAGTTTGTTATGGAAGAAGGCATGTGGGAATGAAGACAATTGTTCTGTGGATAGTTTCTTCTGTGGTAGTGTTTGTCCTTTGGATCAATGGCAAATAAGTTAAACCCTTGCAAATGCTCATTATTTTTTCGTTCGTTACTTTTGAAGAAGAATGTATATGTAATTGTTTATAGCCGAGTTCGGTCGGATTTAGGGAACAACGCCAAGGATTGAATAGAACAGTGTCTTTTGTCGACGTTGTGTTGGCTTGGGAGTTGTGAACTTGTGACAGTATAAAAATACTAATGTTTGACATTTTGCATTCGTGTCTTTAAATGACATTTTACACCATCTAATTTTCAAGTTTTCAAAATAATTGCATATGAAGAGAAGCCTCATTGCTAAATAAATAAATAATAATTGCACGTTCAGTGTCCCACGTATCTCCTTGCATTATAGTAGTCGTAGTCATTTAATGATGATAGCTTACGTTTATGAATTAATTGCAAAGCGATTTATTGTCTTAACGTTTCCAATGTTATTTCCTGGGGGAAAATCGATGGCACAATACTGACAGCACACTGTAAGGATTTACTATTAGACAAAGTAAATGGAGTTAAAGAGTTAATCAAGAAACTTTCCTTCCTCACCACTTTATAAAAATTTTATTTCAGTCTTTGCGCTACGTAGCTCTAAGGAAATGCTTTGTCCTTGAAAGTCATAGCAGTTTTTTTTTGCTTACTGGGCCATTAAAAGTACTATAACTAAGTGGTGGTGGTATAGGTAATATAATGGTAAACATTTTTGTAGCCTACCTGTTTGTCTGCTCATAAAACAAGGAAAATCGACGTTGTTAGTTGAAAGATATTTATGTCCGTCTATATAGTATGGCTCCTCGGCTGTTGTCTACTGCGACTTGAAAGGGGAAATAATACTCGTCACTCGTGCTGACCATACCGAAACGACTGAAGCGAGTTTTGTATATATGCTCATGGCAAAACGACCGGGATGACCACCCATCGACATTGATAAGGACAAATGAGTTGTAAAATTGGAATAGTCGAAGCCATTGTCACGTTTAATGCTTAGAGAGAGGTCCAAAAATGTTGTTTTCTATAAGAGTGAGTATGAAAAGAATGTAATCCATTTAGGTATATAGAGTTTCTCATCTTTCTTTGTACTTTCACTTTCGCCTTTCTCTCTACGTAATTCGAATTTCATATACCGCATACCGCATACTACATTTTGTGGTATAATGTCATTGGCATGTGTGTGCGATGCATTTATTCAAAATATGCTATTCTTATATGCGAGTGAATTCTCGAATATGTTGTTCCCATGCACTATTCTCTGCACTTATTTATCATTTTTGGGAACTGATTTCGCCCGCTTTTTACTGCCGGAATGGTTCTCACAAAAATTGTGATGTTATTTTCTTAATTTGAAAGAAATACCAGATGACAGACGTCGTCATTCTATCGGCCATTTTGGCACTCGTTCAATTTACTTGCTACGCGGTACATTATTGGGCCATGTATTATTATTAGGTTTAATTTGGTATCTAGGAACTGGTTTAGTTGTTGCTTCATTATTGTTAAAAATATAATAATGGTATGTGCGTCTGTATGTGTAAACTTTTCTTTGTATTTTTTCGTACATAATATTGATGAAACTAAACGTATCCATATTTGGGAGGGAAACCGAAATTATTCTTACAGAAATAAAATGAAGTGTAGAAATGCTAGAAATATGTATAGGTAATCACATAAAGCCAGGATACTCGGCTATTTCCTTGTTAGGAATATTCGAGTCTCCTGGGTAGGACTGGGACCTATATAGGTATGAGAAATAAGGAAAAACTCCAGTTAAGGTGCAACGTATTTATTGGCTGGGACCCGTCATTGTGACATTGCAAATCAGAGGACAACCAATATCACTTATTCACCATAAATAAGTAGAATATTTAACGTGTTACGTACGATATGACTACTACTGTAAACTGTAACGTTTATTTTATGGTAGACCACGTACCCACGAAAGCAGTAGAACTTACACAGTACGCTTTGTACTCAAAATAAAGGAGCTAAAACATTCACCTTATTTATTTCCTTGATCATTCATATGCTTATTTGGAAACAAGAACATGGTAGACCATGTACCCACGAAAGCAGTAGAACTTACACAGTACGCTTTGTACTCAAAATAAAGGAGCTAAAACATTCACCTTATTTATTTCCTTGATCATTCATATGCTTATTTGGAAACAAGAAACACTGTTTTTTCTGAAAGTAAAATCTCATCTGTCATGATCATGATGGTAAGATTGTTTCAGGATTTTCTCTTTGTGTTAAATGAGCAGAAGGACGAAGGACATTATATTATTAGAATCCAATTCAATAGAAAACACTAAAGGACATATCCCCGGGGACTTGTTCCAGTTAACTTGAGTTTTTTTTATAGATTCATCATGGTGCCAGATGCCGATGTAAACTAGGTAGATTTTCTTTAAAAATGGGGGTGCAGAGATTAGAATATTTTCCACATCAAGTAAGTAGCTATGCTCGTGTTCGTGTTCTCTGGCGATTAAGGTATAAAGTTTACTGATTCTTTTTAACAGTCTTGAGTATATGAGATCATTTGTGACATTATTTAGGTAAATGATCGAATTAGCTCAATTATAAAATTTTGTTTTATCGTTTCATAAAATTAATCATTTTTCAACCTACAATATAGCGGTGGCCCTATATTTTAAAAAAAATCCTGTGATTTTTAAAAAATCGAAGAAGTTGATACTTATGTTTTAGCCTAACAGAAAAGACTTGGCTGGACACGACCCGACGTCCATCTTAATTTTACCGAAGTCGAACTGCTTTTATACTTCAACCCTTATGAAGCCACAAGAAACGTTCAGTATAAATAAATCCCTCCCCCAACCCCCATATTCCCACCCCCTCACACACACTGATGGTATTGTTAACATTGAAAACCTGCAAACTAAATGAAGGTTACGCATGCTGATGGAGCATTAAATTTGTATCTTCAAACAATAAATGGGGGGAGAAAAACCACCCCCACCCCTTACCCAAGTTAGAAGTAATTTTCTTCAGGCTACCAAATAATTTGTGGGGCTTCAGAGCATGTCGCCAACGAAGGTAGACACTGATCACTCCCCTTCACCACCACCCCCTTTAAGACTGCATGTACAATAAGCCCTAAAATCATGCGATTGTTTCCAATCTATACAATATTACTGCTCCGATATTTTCGGGGTGTACCCCCCCAGGGGTAGGAAATAAAGCTACGATATAATGGACCCCAAAATTTGAAATCTACGGGTTCAATAACCCCTACAGTCATGTCTGTGTTATCAATCTAATTAAATATTACTGCTCCGATATGTTGGGGGTGTACACCCCTAGGGTAGGAAATAAGGCTACGATATAATGGACCTCAAAATTTGAAATCTACGGGTTTAATAACCCCTACAGTTATGTCTGTGTTATCAATCTAATTAAATATTACTGTTCCGATATGTTGGGGGTGTACCCCCCAGGGGTAGGAAATAAAGCTACGATATAATGGACCCCAAAATTTGAAATCTATGGGTTCAATAACCACTTCAGTCATGTCTGTGTTATCAATCTAATTAAATATTACTGTTCCGATATGTTGGGGGTGTACCCCCCTAGGGGTAGGAAATAAAGCTACGATATAATGGACCCCAAAATTTGAAATCTACGGATTCAATACCCCCTAAAGTCATGTGTGTATTATCAATCTTATTCTGTTCCGATATGTTGGGGGGTGTACCCCAAAACGGGGGAGGGGCTAAAGCTTTCGGCCTCAATGGACCCCGAAATGGAAATCGAACCCTGATATTGGTGACGTAATTTCCTATTTTAGAAATTACATCATGACTATGTCAAGTTGTAGGGGATGATTTCACAGACTTTCGGGTGAGTCTGTGCGGAATTGTACATCTGAGTGTACATGAAATTCTAGCAGGTTAAGTTTAGTATGTAAGCTTGAAGTCAAAATATCTAGCTTACTAGGTCTAGTCCAATTCGATCATTTACCTAAATAATGGCACATATTCCCCTGAACTTACCTATTAAAATCTCGGCCAAATTCCCCAAAAAAGGATTCCGCCAAAAAAATTAAACACATACAGTGCNGGCACATTTTAGCGTCTTCCCTTTTGACTTCAATCTTCTTGTGTTGCTTTCTACTCCCTACAATTTAGTGCTTGTTAATATGATTCAAATAACTAGGTCATGGCTCATGGGTTAATTTTCCAAAAAAGGGAAGAATTGCATTGAAATTGTAAGACTTTTAACTTGAAGTTGAGTCTCCTGTGAGCTGCGTCTATTTCACGCTGCTGATGCTAAGGAATACTACATAATGTAAATCCATGCAGTAAGTCGTCGTTACGCAGACGAAACTGCCAACTTTTTTCCTCAAAGATTTTCGTGTACCTGTAGAAGTCTTGGTTCTGTTGTTGTCTGTATATACCGTACCGTATGTATTGTATAGTATACTGTGGTCATTTTTCATATAAAAATGTTACATGTCCCATTGAAGATCTTTAGTAGTAAGTAGCAAAGGAAGGCTTACTTTTCCTTTCGAGACTTCTGTTTCAGTTACTTAAATTAGACAGTTAGTTGGTGACAGCTAGGTTTTTTTAGGAGTTCATAGTTTGATTTTAGAACTTTCTTTGAGTCACAGTCTGTGTTAAAATGTTGAAGATGTATTCCAACCAAATTGGGTTCACCTCATAAAATTTTCATTTTAGTCAACTTAAA